>CAJHUC010000730.1:0-122195 GCA_905146915.1 Ostreobium quekettii | reverse complement strand
TTGCAGGCAGGAAACGGACCCTGGAGATGTTTGTGCGGTTCCGCCATCGCGGAACCGCACCAGTCTGTCCAAGGCAGGAAAGGGACCCTGGAGATGTTTGTGCGGTTCCGCCATCGCGGAACCGCACCAGTCTGTCCAAGGCAGGAAAGGGACCCTGGAGATGTTTGTTCGGTTCCGCCATCGCGGAACCGCACCAGTCTGATGCAGGCAGGAAACGGACCCTGGAGATGTTTGTGCGGTTCCGCTATCGCGGAACCGCACCAGACTGTCCCAGGCAGGAAAGGGTCCCTGGAGATGTTTGTGATGCTCCGCCATCGCGGAACCGCACCAAACTGTTGCATGTGGGAAATGGACTTGCGAGATGCTTGTGCGGTTCCGCCACCGTGGAACCGCACCAGTCATCTGTAGGCTGGGAAAGGACCTGGGAGATGCAAGTCTAACACTATGACAAGCCTTGCGTGCTGCGCCGACTCTTGATTCTTGTTTGTTATGCACAGGTGCAAAACCTGCGAGGACTGCCACAGCAATGGTGTTTGGTGGGTGCCCATCTCTCTGCTTGCGTACGTGCAGCGCTGCCACACGGCTGTGCCGTTCTCTTACCTATTGCTCTTCCATACAGGACGAAAATGCTCTCCGCAGTGCCTCGCACCAACGGCGTTTGAAGGCGCCTGCCGAAATTGTGAGCCGGGCTTCTTCCACTACAGGTACCTGTCGTTTTTCCCGGCAGCTCTGGCTAACACGGTGGCGCAGCATTCCCTGTGCCTGTCCTGTGCCCGCACTTACAAGGAACAAGAGGATCGTCTTGCGTCGCTCGAGGCTGCCCCCTTGCCGCAGCAGCCGGCGACCTCACGCCGTCGGAGGCCCACTGCTTCCGGCAATGGCTCTCGTATACCAGTCAAGCGAGTGGCGGGAAGAATGCCACTACCGCAGTCCAAGCGCAGGGCCACAGGCCAGGGTGCTCACCCAACCGCGTGCAGCCGGAACTGCAGTGCCACGGAGTCTGGGGCACTACTGGGGGATGACGACGACTGGCATGTGGCCTCCGATGGGGGCAGTTTTGGTGCATCCAACACTGTACAGGGTGAGCACCCACTCTTGGGACGGCTGTTCCTCGCCGCAACTTGCCTTGCTTCCTGCCCTCTGAAATACTGTGATCAAATTGCCTGCAGGGGCTGCAACCAACGTGCCTCCGTTGATTGCTGAGTATTTGCGAACCCAAGGGGGCGGCCTTGGTAGAGAGGCTTTCAGGGAATTGGTCAACATACTAGACGCGCCCCAAAATAGGAAGAGGAAGGCGTACAGGGCCGCTTCGCCGGGGAGTTCCATCAAGGTCCCTTTGGACCCCGCAGGCCCAAAGACGGCCACGCGAAGGGCGGCAGAAAGGACGCTGCGGAACTTTATGAAGACCCACAAGGCCTTGTCGGAACTGGAGGCAGAAGGCTGGCGCTGCTGCGGCAACTGCTGCCTCAAGGGTGTCGATCCAAGAATGGTGCTGGCCAGATCGGCGATCTGGGGGGCAAAGGACGTCGGGCAGCGCAGGCGGGATATGCTCGACATCCTGGCCTGGTGCAAAGTCTGGGGGCAAGGCACCGACGAGCACTACGAGCTCCGACTCTTCGGCAAGCCCATGTGTGTAAGAGCCTTCCAAGCCGCACACGGAGAGACAAGGAGGAATTTTGGAAGGAGAAGGCGCGACGCGGATCAGGCGGTGGGGGATCACGTGCCAGTCAAGGTGGCGAGAAGGGACACTAGGATGGGACACGGGCCGCGGGAGCAAGAATGCACACGCTGGATAGCGGATACACTGGTGGCTCTGGCGCAACCTCTGCCCAACAAGACAGTGAGAGGCACCACCGGCGAGGAGCGCACTAGGGAGTTCCTTCCAACTGGGTCGTTCGCAACCCTCAACGACGTTTACCAGTTCTACAGGGGGCACGTCCTATCGCAGCCTGACAGGCAGGGGGTGGAGACGAGGCCGAGCTCCTATCAAACCTTCCGCCGTGCCTGGCTCGCCAGCTTCTTCCAGGTGGGTGCCCACGGAGCCAGTGCACAAAGTTACGATTCAACTCGACCTCCTTCTCACCTACAAGTACCTATCTCTCGTGACTCTAATTTGAGTTGCCTTGGCGGTTGCGCGATAGCAGATCCGCCGTTATGGAATGATCCTTGCTCGTGATGGTGATGGCGTTGGTGAGCTGACACTCAGCTGGAAGCACATCATTGATGTAAAGCAGCTCTGCTATCATGAAACCGCACAAGCATACTGTAAGCTGGGCAATGGACCTGGGAGATGTTCGTGCGATTCCGCGATGGCGGAACCGCGCGAGCTTGTTGCACACTGGGAATGGACCTTGGAGATGTTTGTGCGGTTCCGCCATGGTGGAACCGCACGAGCCTGCCCCACACTGGAAACGGACAATGGAGATGTTTATGCGGTTCCGCCATCGCGGAACCGTACAAGCCAGTTGCCAGTCAAGAAAGGACCTTAGGGATGTTTGTGCGGTTCCGCCATCGCAGAACCGCACGAGCCAGTTCCTGGCCAGGAAAGGGCCTTGGGGGAAGCGTGTGCGGTTCCGCGATCGCGGAACCGCACGAGCCAGTTGTTATGCTTGACAATGTCCTTGTTGCAGTGTGGTGAGAGCCTGCGAGAAGGGCAACATTGGTTATGTGCGCTTTCTGCATCTCAGAAATGTACACGCTTGCATACGAGCTTTGGATAAGTTACCCCTCATCCTCGCCAAGCCTTTCTCTCTGCATACAGATCCGGCCGTACAAACATCAGCTCTTTAGCAAGTGCGACCAGTGCGTCTCCTTCCAGCAGATCAGGGGATTGCTGGGGCCCAACAACCAGCGGGCACGGGAACAACTACTCGCCAAACAGAACAGCCACATGGAGTATGTGCGGCAAGCACGGGAGGCAATGAGGCTCAGGGCCGATTATGCCAGGAGCAACCGGGACGCCGTCCTCATGATCAATGTGGACGGCATGGATCAAAATAAAACAAACGTGCCTCGGGAGTCACTGCAAGATAAAGGGGGCAATGTCAGCGTCCCGCTGACAGTGAAGCTGATGGGTGCAATAGCCTACGCAAGGGGGTGGTATGGGTTCTGGTCGGTGCCGCAATGGGCCGCCAGTTCCAATATCACCCTCACGGCACTGGCGAAGATCATCCGGGACGCCCAAGAAGACGGCAGGCTCCGCGGCCTCCCAGAGCCCTACCTCCCCCCTCGTTTGGACCTGCAAATGGACAACACGGCCAAGGACAACAAAAACCATTACCTTCTGGGCTTCGCAGGCATGTGCCTCGCCGAAGGCCTATTTAAGGTGAGATTGGGTGCTTGGGCGCGGGCGCAAATGTGGTTATGCTTTGGGACCCGCCCAATCCTTGGTGTAAGGACATGTTTGTTTGCATACTTCCAAACACACATATTGCATCTCTGTCCCTCGCTGTGGGCTCCACCACACTAGGCCCAAGAGCCGTCAGCTGATGGTCTGTTTCTCAACTGTGTGTGGTTGTTTATTTACAGGAAATCGAAGTCCATTTCCTGCCAGTGGGCCATACCCACCAGGAGATAGACCAGAGTTTCTCTCTGGTATCCAAGGCCATCAAGAACGAGGGGGCTCTGGACGTCGAGGACCTAATGGCCGTCGCGGGGAGGGCATGGAAGAACCTGCGGTACGTCGGCTGCAAGGACAAGCACAACCGCCTTCTTGAGGCGGTGCACGACTACCGGCGATCCCTCCGGTACCAAAACAGCCGGACGCAGGGGGATGGGGTGCAAGAGGACGATCAGCCTAGAAACATGCACAGGTTTGCCGGACTTGGGACGGAGAGACGATGCAAGGAAGACGCCGTGTCAAGAAGGTAAGAGGTGTGTGTGGACCACACCCAGGCCATTGGTGGCAGCACCGCAGCCATCTCTACATCGCGGCTTAGAAACCCCCATTCTTGATGCATTAACGGTTCCGCCATCGCGGAACCGCACTTGTGGCAAAAGGTGGCCATTCGTGTTTGGAGAGACCCCCATTCTCCTTGCTTTGACGGTTCCGCGATCGCGGAACCGCAACTGTTCCAAAAGGTGGCCTTGTGGTCTCAGAGGGACCCTCGTTCTTGTTGCATTGACGGTTCCGCGATCGCGGAACCGCACCTGTGCCAAAAGGTGGCCTTGTGGTCTCGGAGAGACCCCCATTATTGGTTAATTGACGGTTCCACGATCGTGGAACCGCACCTGTGCCAAAAGGTGGCCTTGTGGTCTCGGAGAGACCCACGTTCTTGTTGCATTGACGGTTCCGCGATCGCGGAACCGCAAGTGGTGCCAAAAGGTTGCCATGTGGTCTCGGAGAGACCCTCGTTCTTGTTGCATTGACGGTTCCGCGATCGCGGAACCGTACCTGTGCCAAAAGGTTGCCTTGTGGTCTTGGAGAGACCCCCATTCTCCTTGCTTTGACGGTTCCGCGATCGCGGAACCGCAACTGTTCCAATAGATGGCCTTGTGGTCTCGGAGAGACCCTCGTTCTTGTTGCATTGACGGTTCCGCGATCGCGGCACCGCAAATGTGCCAAAAGCTGGCCATGCGAGTTTGTACAAACCGCCATTCCTGTTGCATTGACGGTTCCGCGATCGTGGAACCGCACCTGTGCCAAAAGGTGGCCTTGTGGTCTCGGAGAGACCCCCATTCTCCTTGCTTTGACGGTTCCGCAATCGCGGAACCGCAACTGTTCCAAAAGATGGCCTTGTGGTCTCGGAGAGACCCTCGTTCTTGTTGCATTGACGGTTCCGTGATCGCGGAACCGCAAGTGTGCCAGAAGGTGGCCATGTGGTCTCGGAGTGACCCCCATTATTGTTGCATTGACGGTTCCGCGATCGCGGAACCGCACCTGTGCCAAAAGGTGGCCATGTTGTCTCGGAGAGACACCCATTCTCCTTTCTTTGACGGTTCCGCGATCGCGGAACCGCACCTGTGCCAAAAGGTAGCCATGTGGTCTCGGAGTGACCCCCATTATTGTTGAATTGACGGTTCCGCGATCGCGGAACCGCACTTGTGCCAAAAGGTGGCCATGTGGTCTCAGAGAGACCCCCATTCTCCTTGCTTTGACGGTTCCGCGATCGAGGAACCGCAACTGTTCCAAAAGGTGGCCTTGTGGTCTCGGAGAGACCCTCGTTCTTGTTGCATTGACGGTTCCGCGATCGCGGAACCGCAAGTGTGCCAAAAGATGGCCTTGTTGTCTCGGAGAGGCCCCCATTCTTGTTGCATTGACGGTTCCGCGATCGCGGAACCGTTCACTTGACGTAAGGTGGCCTTGCAATTTCGTTGAGGCCGCCGTTTTTGTTGCATTGACAATTCCGCGATCGCGGAACCGCAGCTGTGACAAAAGGGGGCCATACGTGTTCGGAGCAATCGCCATTCTTGGGACACTGACGGTTCCTCCATCATGGAACCGTCACTGTGCCAAAAGGGGGGAAGTGTACCTGGACATGAATATATTTTTGCAAGGAGGGCTTGCTCCCTTTTGTGCCATAGCTGCGCCAGGTGCACCTCGGTCAGATTTCGGTTTTGCCTCTAAACTCCAAACCGAGCAATTTCTTGCCGTCCTAAGTGTGACATCACGGATTGCAATGATAGGTGCTACCACGCATTCCTCTTCCGGATGGAGGGTGGCCGCCCTGTGGTGTACGGTAGAGAACACGACTTGCCCGGCCAGGCCTGGGTGGGGTGGCCAGAGGGCGGCGGGTGGCCAGTGTTCCTTGAGGATGCTGTGATACCCTCCTTCGATAGCCTATCTCTGGAGCCAAGGACGCCGCTCCAACAATTCGCTGGGATACGAGAGAGGGCACTGAAGTTCGTCGGCAAGCTCAGAAGCCTACTTGCCTCCACAACTGGTTTGTCCGGCGAGGAGGGCCCTGCCACCGTCCTAAGGGCGCGTTACGTCCACGCCATACGGTGGTGGGAAACCTTTATTGAGGACCACAGGTCCACCTTTCCGGAAGGGGACGTCGACGACCGAGTGGGAGGATCCCTCAGGGTGGCAGAGTGTGGCCGCGGGGACGAGGACGACCTTTTGCCCGTGCCTAGCCAGGGGCCCACCACTGAGCTTGGTCCCGTAGTGGAAAGGTGTGATGGTTTTTGTGCACAACATACCACCTCTGCCACATTGTTTCATATCCATAAAAAAACCTTTGGGCCCGTCATCTCATCTGTCGTGCACAAACACCCTGCCTTTGTATAAATGACCTTCAGCACACTGCCTGCGTGGCATCTCCGCCCCGGGGGCTGCCATTGCGTGGTCTTGGTCTGTACTGCATGTTGTATGTTTCTTCCCATTTGCCCCTTTGGTAACGTCCAACCTTTGATATCAGTGTTGTGGTTTGACTCCCAATGTGGCATGCGGTTACTGACTAGTTCTACCCGCCCATTGTACAGGGACGTGGGCCCCATCCCAGGGGAGTGTGCAATGTTCTTTGGTCACTCACACAGGGCCCCAAGACCTGCCGACGTGAGACCGTTCCGACCAGAGCACGACGTTGCCCCCGGGGTGACTGTCGCCATTCGGATGGCAGACGAAGACGCCGATGCCTGGGCCCGGGTGTTTGACATCGCCAGAGTCACCAGGGTATTCGACCCCAGTGAAGAAAACGGATATGACGTGCGCCACTTTGAAGTGCAGTACTACGCTTGTGAAGGCGTTGTGGAGAACTGTGACCCCGACAACCCTCCCTTCATCAGTGAAGAAGTCCAACTAAACCTCCCGTGGTTCCTTACGGGCCAAAAGGAGGTCATCCCTTGGACGGCAGTGGTGAATGAGCAGTGGGTGGGAGGAGATGGCCACTTATGGCCATGTTGGCGGGAGTGTCTAAGGCGGGAGCTTCCCCGCCTTCATTCCACAGATCCTGGCGGGGATTAACACAGGCGTAATCTTCTTGGGTTGTACAATACTTGTAATATTCTTGTGCCGAGACCCTGTGTGTGTTTTATCTCATCTTCACACTTTGTGATGGCATCACAGTATTGTGAGCATCCTGTGTGTATGCATTGCATACAAGTTGTCGCTTGGCCGACACCAGGCTTTGGGGAGCAGTCGCGGGGGCAAGTTCACATCCAGTGGCGGGCACCAGGCTGTAACCAACGTTTAGCCAGTTGATACGGTTCCGCCATGGCGGAACTGCCAGTAGGCCGCCAGAGCCGCCAGTGACTTGACTGCCAACATTACAATGTACTACCGCCTTCGTTCGCCAGGTTTGATACCTCAGCCATTTTATGTCAAAGAGTTGTAACATAACCGCACCTGTAGGAAACTTTAGAGGCAGACAATCACAGATGCGATGGAAGTGTTATGTCTCAAAAAGGCCTGCATTTAGGGTATCTTTTAGAGCAAGTAGTTTTGCTTGGGGTTGGTAGTAATATTGCACAGATCCCTGTGGCAAGTGTAGTCACGCTGCCACCTTCAACACCGTCACTTGTGGTTCTGCCACGAAACTGCAAGCTTAGGCACCGAAAATGCTGAGATCAATATAATATTTATGGTGGCGGGTGCCGCCAGCACCAGCCCAAATACAGCGAAATTATTAACATGACATTGAAACAATATTCCACGATAGTGGGATCGACGTTGTGCAAATATGCTACCTAATAGGTTTATAGCATGGCGCAATGGGACATTTTGAACGGAAGGGAGTTTTGAGTTGTGGTATGGGACACAATAGACTTGATCTTTGTGGGAATTTTGTTTGGTACCCCGTATCTTTTGTCCGGCCGGTCTTCTAGCATGGTGTGTCTCCGTGGCCGAGGACGTCCACACTTTGTGGGGGGGGGGAGAAATGATACAGTGTATAGATTAGATGACTTTTGATGATATTTGATTGTGTTGTGGACCTTCTGAGTGGTCAAAGATAATGAATGTGTGGTTGTATGGACAATGGAACGATTCAATTGATTGTTATATCATGTACTTAATGTAAGTCCACTCGGGAGCATTGTTCTCCCGTTCTCATTCCCTGTCCGCGCGTGAGGGGCCTTCGGCCCCGTATCAAGATGTGCTTTGTGGCACAACCATCACGGGAATCAAGAATGCTGTCAAGGTGTCATCACTGGCTTGAGAGTGTTGCCAATGCTGATTGGGATTCTCACTTATTCTTTATTGGGTTGGCTACCAAGAGTGTGCAAGTCCGTGATGCTGGTTGGGTGGTATGGATTAGCGGACTGTGTTGTGTGGTAGAACAAGTGCTTCAGTGGTGTGAGGGTGGGGACCGTGTACTTCTTGAATTCACAAGTAAAGAGAACTATCATGAAAGCAAGGAAAGGGAAGAAAATATGCTCACAATTGTGTACTTAGAGCGTTTGTGCCAGTGGTGATGCTTGCGTAGTCCAAGTTATTCTAATGCAGATTTGAGAGCTCGATGGGTGAATGGATGGCCCATTTGTTCTTATGAAGGGAGGGGCGGTTGAGTCAGCCTAATTGGTAGCCGTGCTCCGTTTCAAAGTTTTGTCTAACGTAAAATTCAAATTGCGTGGGTTTCAACCTGTCGAATCAACCCAATGCCCAACAATTGGTGCTTGTGGCCGGAGTGGGTGGGGGGAAGGGCCAACAACAGGGCTCCAGGAGCAAGTAAACTGCATGTGACATAGTTACTTAGGGTTAGGCAGTTATTGACATCTTCTGGAATGGTGATTATATAATTGGGGATATCGACTTTTGAGGGTGTTATTTAGAGCTTCTTGGTTCCAACGCGTCTTTAAACGCCTGATTCCGTTAAGAAACGGCAAAGATATGGCCTCCTAAAGTCGTAACACTTAGGGCCAATCGGGTGTTAGATGCTTGGAATTAGAGGACAATTGGTCGATCGTAGGTGAACGGTGGATGGTCACAATGTGCCTGGATGCACACTTGTGTTGTCTTGTCTTGATGTGACAGCGATAGACCCGTGATCGGGCATCGCACATGCGGATTTGTGCGTGCGCATGCAGTAAATTCGTGTAACCATTCTGGCCCATTCTCTGGCTTCCCGCAAATCAGCGAACCAACGCCTCACCGTGCCGCCACCTCTCGCCGACAGCAGGCCTTGGGGATTGATCCACGTTGAGCATTGGGCCCACCGCGCAACAATAGAAGCGACTGCCCCGGATACGCCCACTATCCGAGGTGGAGAGGCCGGTTGACCTCCAACAGCCGTGCTGCAGGGCAGGGCGACCCCAACGACTCCATAAACCAGTGGCTGCTGACGGGGCCGCAACACTGCAAGTCTCAGGAATTGTGGCACCAACGCGAGTAGATGCATGTTTGTTCAAAAAGAGGGGCCCCAATTTTGAATGGATTTTTGCTAGTCGGAAGAAATGTCGACTCGCATACCATAGTCCTATATCAACACTTCTGTCGCAACAGGTGTTTGGGTTTGCGGGAGGATTTGAGGCCCCAATCCTCATTTCCCCTTCGTTCAGGAGTCTCCTTTAAGAGCTGAAACATTGTGGCATTTTCGATTTCTTTGCTGAGGGCCGGCGGGCAGCTAATGGGCCGCATGCCCCGCGGATTTTCGGATAAGAATCTTGTTTTGAAAGATGGAATTGCTCACACCCGCAAGCATGTTGGGTGACCAAGCACTGTGCACTCATTTTGCGTAGAAAGTCCTTTGTGTGCGCAACATCAGGGCTTTGGAACTGCCCGTTCGTTATGGCAACAGGATATCAAAAATAGGTGAATGACAGAAGAACACACACAATAGTGACAAAAACGGAGCTCATTGCCCTATCATGTAAAAATGAATGATGATGATGAAGCCAGACAGGATCAAGGGATGGAGATCACTGAACGGGAATCGTACGCTCGAGTCGACGGCAACGCTTTACAGACGAGGCCAAAGGACAACAGGCGTTCTGTCCTTTATATTCAGTCCCTTCACCAACGTCCTTAATGCAATTTCTAGTGCCTCATCACCTCTTCATGCATTCAGTCGTTACTAATACTCAATCAGCTCTAGTTACAACAATGATGACAAAAATGGACTCACATTGTGTGCCCAGAAACCTCCACCTACCAGTGTCGTCACAATCGGGCCCAACAAGCAACCCAAGGCGCACGGGCGCGACCGCGGCTGCCTCTACCCGCCGGCCCCCGTGCCCCAGCTCCCCGCCGCCAACGCTGCGGTCCTCGCCCCGCCGCGCCCGCTCTTCCCCACTGAGCGCACACACAAAGGGGTGCCCAGCGGACCGTGCCCCCATGGCCTCTGTGCTGAACGGCTCGGCGCTGTCCATAGAGGGCCTGGCCCAGGCGGTGGGCGCCCTCAGGCTGGACGCCGCGTGGCGCCGGTGGAGCGCGAACAACCCGGAGGCCGCGCGGCACCTGATGGCCGCGACGAGCGTCGCCCTGTCGCTGGGCGTCGTGTCGCTGAGCGTGTTCGCTGGTGAGCAGAATCCTCAGTCTTTTCCGAGTGGATGCCTTCTTCTTCCGCTGACAAAGCCAACGCCGATCGGTGGGTCAGTGGTTTAGGGTTTAGGATGTCCGGAAACAAGATGGGATCCACACGAAAGACAGAGCGACTAATGTCATGCCGCCGGTGAGGGCCTCGCCGGGCGGGGCCCCGTCTTTGCGTTGTTCTGCGGTGGCGCCCGATTCGCCCTCTTCGCCTTTCGGCTTGGAATTGGAACTCCGGCCTTCCGGTCGACAAGGTGCAGGCCACCTGCTGCACCACGCGTTCTTTGGGAATCTGCGTTCGCTTCCGCGCGTGCAACTGAACTGGTGGTCGACCCCATGTCTATCTCCGCTCGCCGGGGATCCCGTCCAGGTGTCAGAACGGAACTGGCGATCCCCTTCCGCTCTGTCCCGCGAGCCTCGGCGTCCATTGTTGCTTGGATTGATCCCCCTTCCTTGGCTGATCGTGGCGGCCTTGTGAAAACCCTGGGGCTCGTCGGGGCCCAGGCGCAGCGCTCACTCCTGTGTCAGGCGCCAGAGCCCAACGTGCCCACAGCGAACGAACCTTTTCGCGACTCTGAGGACGCCGATGTGCGAGGCTCTGAAAGAGAAACCAGCCCACACACCTTGCCCGGCATTTCCGGCTGCCCAGAGCGTCAGCCCTGCGGATGGAAGGATTGTTTGCACGTCCCAGATTTGGCTCCCACTCGACGACCTGGCATCAAATCCCTAGGAAGCTGCCGTCCCTCCTCTGGGAGTGCGTTGCCGAATCGCCCCTGGCCTGTGCGGTCTCCGAACCGTTCCCATCGCGTCGATTTGCCCCACTCTGCGTTCTGCTGTCCTGACGCTGAGCGCGTGTGTGCAGGGTGGTCGTTGATGTGGTACACCACGCTGCGCAAGGTGATGTTCTTCAGAGAGCTTTTCGGCTTGGACAGGTGTGGGCTTCGCCTGTCTGGGGCCGTGATCGAGTCGCTTTCCCTTGCTAATTGCCCAGCGCAAGGTGCACTCACTGCCTGGATGCCAGGTGCTTGCTGGCGTTAGTTGCTTATATTTGGCAATTTAAGAAAAGGCTGCTCGTCATGGATTGGCTTCTCTTGATAAATTGGTCCCACGGACTAAGGAAAACCAGGCCATTGACATGCATGGCAAGGACAGCGTCTTTTGATCGCCTCAGTATGTGTCTGAACGCTCATGAATGTCTTGAGCGACCCAGAAGACAACAAAGGCAAACCAATGTGAAGTCCAAAGGAAAGGCAGTCCGAATGCCGTCTCTGCACTCTAGAATCGAGAGCGGCATCATATGAAAAGCAGATGAGGTCTGACGATGGCGCATCAGCCCATCAGTGATGTGCGTACATGCACGCAAGACGCCTTTTCAACAGAAAGGAAGATGCAGTATGCCACAGTGTAAAAAAATATTCCTCATGCATAAGCTTTCTGTAGAAAAGGAGTTCTACGGTTTTGTAGAAAATGATATAGAAATCTCCAAGCCCAGCAGAAAACCATCGCAGCAGCTGCAAATGCCAGTCCAAGTTGCGTATCTGTTGCCTCCCCAGTTGTAACGGCCTTGTTATGTAATGTGTGCTTGAAAATGTAGCAACTGCAATTCATGCATGCCCAAGCCTGATTGCATTCCATGTGCAGCACAACTTACAGCGCTGTTATTGTGAAAGACACCACTGTCGCTGCCCCAAAATTGACTTCTACAAAAACAGAATCTCCCTGCACTGAGTCCCCTGTGGGATGTCGCTGTGCATTTTATTGTGTTTGACTGTTTGTTCTCGTTTGTTTGTTTGTCAGTATTTGTTGCATTGAAATGTACTCAAGAGTCATTGATCAAAATAGTTATCATGTATGCAAACTTTTTCATCAGCATACTTGGAGGATCAGAATAATGAGAACATTCGATGGAAATAAATCTCCAATACATGCACAGTCTGGAATCTCACTCCTATGCACAGCACATGGTTGAAAGTTAGGTATGTGGGTAAATGACATAAATTCTGGAAATGCCAATGGGAAGGCAGTGATCAAGGGGAGTTGTGGGAAACATGTGAAAGAATGTGTTACTAATGAGCGTTTGGGCTCCCTCTTGAGGGCACGAGACCTGCTGCACATCAGAATGACAGTGAGGTAGATTCCCTACTGAAGTCTGTGTGTCTTGCCAGGGCTTTTGAGGAGCAGTACCGAATAGCAACCGAGGAAGAGATCCGAAGGGTCAAGGTAGGGCTGACACAAGGTCTATGTGGTATTCCAATTCACTGCATTTACCTGCAACCTGTGGGTTGGCGATGCAATCGCCATTTTCTTCACCTGATGATGGCATGAGCATGACTCCCGGGGAATCCTGGCTCCCAGCACATTTCCTACCAAAGAATTCCATTGTGCCCGCAACTGCATGCAGGGTAGCTTGCGGTGCATGCAGTTGTGTGACTATTGTAAGCAGGGCGCATAGAGTATTCTGGTCCTGTGTGTTGACAGCCTGTCTTCTGTGCGTATTCGTAGCTCACCCTATGACCATTCACAGCGCGTCTTGGAAATTTCCTTGTCTTCTGTCGCACAAGCAGTGTTTGTTACCACAAGAGCTGGGATTCTTCACGAATGTCCCAAAATGTGCTTTGTAGATATGCACAGGAAAAGGGCTGAAAACTCATGGAAAAAAGTTGCTGTCAGAACGTAGATTTGCAAAATTAGGGTAAATTGTGTTTGTGACAGCACCCCTGGTGCATATTTCCTTCGTGCATGCTTTCCCTGGGCATTACACCACCCTGAGTACAGTCCTTTGTTGCATGCCCTGCAGAGACAACACAACCGCCTCCACACGCCCCTGTGCACAATAGCCGAGATTGATGGCCGGGAATATAGCGACGAAGATACCCACCCGAATTGATACCTTGATGCCTGATTCCTATGTTCTGGATCGGTCCATCAAGGCAGCCGGATTGGCAAACCTTGCTTGTACCAGCAAGCCGTAGGTCAAAGGCAGATGGCATCAAGATCGATTACCCTTTCTGCTGCAAGAGAGATTCTGTGTACAATAGATGCCTGTGAGTAGATTCGACTTCTAGCACAGTTTTGTGGAATGGGCAACGCTGCTCTCCAGGTGAAACTAGGCAGCAGATGGGTGTCATGTGCACGATCGTAGATGTTCTCTGGGTTTCCTACAGACACTTTGTGCTCACCAACCCGCCTACCCACAAATTACAAGGCGCATTTTATGCCGGTGGCTCTCTAGGACCAGCTAGAGGGCCCCAGTTGTCTTGGCCTAGCAGCTTCCATTCTTTATTGTTTGTTAAGGGACTACCGGTATTCCAAGAAATGATGTGTTGCTGTAACATTCTCCGGTCACAGCGCAAACCCCAATTTCGCAACTCTGTGTAGCCGTGTTCTTGTCAGAAAAGGTGGGTGTGGGCCCACACCCACCCCGAAGATGTAAATTGGCAACTTCCTGTGGTGGTGTGTGCACCGCCGAAAGGCAGTCCACCGCCACATGGCAAGAGACACTCGCGAAGGCTGCATGGATGCGCCCGTTCAAAATTTGAAGTTTGGTGGTGGATGGCTGGCGTGGGGGACGCGCTCCCATTTCCTGTGGAAAAGATTGCGAGAGCTGTCAGACTGCACGTGCGTGCGTCGAATGCCTCAGCAGTCCGACTTGCAGGCCCAGGTGCGCGGCCGATGCCCAATCAGTACATGGGATGCGCACAAAGTGGCTGTGTCATTGGCAATGATTTCGCGTGCACGCCATCGCGAAGGAGCAGAACAAGCATGGCATCATAAACAATGCACTGCGAGGAAAAGGCGCTTGGAAATGCGTATTGGTCAGGTGAAGGGCTGAAGCCGTCCCATGGCTCCTTTTTCATGGTGCAGCACACCCACGGCGGAGTTTGCCGTCTCGCAATTGTGTACCCAAGCCAATGCGGTAGCTCAGGCGTTTCTGGCCCTGCACTGCTCCCAGCCTCCGTGGTTGTGTCCAGGTCACTGACAGACACCGCTCCATGGCGACTGGCCTGGCACCGATTAATCAACCGATGCATCGGTCCAGTAGGCAATGCGTCAATGCTCCTTTCACACGACGCCACGGAAGCGAGAGCCCGAGCGCCGCCTTGCAACGCAGCACGTGCCCCTCTGCTGCCGACCCGAATGCAGGCACGCAATGGCCGTTGTACAGCACACCCTGCCCCGCACCACCGCTTCCTGCCCTATCCGTGCCCATGCGCTCTTTCGAGGCGAGTCTGATTGCGCTTTCCTCCCATTCAAGTCATATGCGTGATTGAACATATCCTTAATGTGTCGATGGAGCATTTGTCACGTGCAATGTCGAATTGACTCCAAGCCCCCTAAAACCCACACACCGACATCACCACCTCTCCCCTCCTTTGCACCAATCCTTTAGCCGATACGCCATAATAATGCGCACTTGAAGGTGAATATATGGGTCCAATCGGCTATGTGATCTCCCAGGTAATCAGAGTTGATGGCCCAGATCTTTGGCCGTTCGTCTAGACCAACGACGGCTCCAGTCTCTAACGCGACTCAAGCGAATGCCGCAGCCGTCGCATCCCTTGTGGAGATGCCAGAGTACGAGGCCCTTTCTTTGCTGCTGTGGATGCCAGCTGAATGTTAGACGCTCTTGAGATTTTCAGGACAAACCGGGGGTAGTTTGGATCCGTAATTGGTTTCGTGGGAAGGCGATCACGTGATGGTAAGCATCACCGGTCTGGGGCCCTTCCCACTGAGCGTCATTTTCACTGGCGTTATGGGGCAAAGTCATCCTATTAGGCGCAAGGGTCGACATTAGTAGTGTCGGCCCTTGCGGGCAACGTGAAAACAAAGCGTTGTTGTTGCACGTGCTGCTGCAATTTAGCGGCGCAATCAAAACAATCGGGCACAGCTGACAATGTAATTCAGAGGAAGTGGATTTAGCGGGCGCGTCGGCATCTCGCGAACGAGTGAGGCAGAAGGACAAAGCGTCGAGAAGTTTTCGCACATCCTGCAAGGATTGGAGATGCACGGGTGGCAATCTGCGATGGTGGACACAGAGAAAGTCTTGCGTTCATTTTGGTTCACCAGCTCATTAACAGAACAACCATTTCGCCGTTGTCTCTCTCTAATCAGCGTGCATCGGTTCTGAGGGGTTGATGGCTACAGTGATGGCGCCAGAGGCGGCAGTGACTGCTGAGCGCTTGTTCGCAGAAGTGCGACCTCACGTGCCATGCAGCTCCAAATGTCCAGCACACCACCTGATTGTCCTCAGGCAGGGACACCAGCACCCTACGGTGCTTGATGCTCTGCTCTGGCTATGATACCAGGGTTGCCTGTTGCAACGCGCCAAAAGTTGAAATGGTGATTTGGTTGTTTGAGTTGGTTGACGAGCCGTTGACGGTTACACAGCCACAGGCCCAGGGCGGCTGCGTAGTCTTCGTGCCCCGTTTGCTCGAAACTCCTTCGGCCTCGCAAGCCGCACCCCTTGGCGTCAGTTCTCATTTAGATGCCAGGATGACTCAGCAACGTTACCTAACAATGCCATACAACTTCAAAACAGTTTTAAGGGAAAAACAACCTCTTGAAGGAAAAGCCGCTGATGCGATTCAAACGGCTCCCTTTGGAGTGCACACGGGAAGCGCGAATCCACGATCGCCGATGCTTCAACGGCGTTGGCACACGGCCAGACGCAGGCCACACCACACACAAACCGCCGGGGCTTACATATTTGTTCGCCCTTCCCACAGCGGAGAGCCTTGCCGACGGTGGCAACGACCCCCGCAACCGAACAGTTCGAATTTCCTTGCACCCACAGAACTTTCCTTTTCACTTGACAAGGACCATCATCCATCATCAACCAGCCATACCGCGCTTCAGAGATGCCCACTCATCGCCACAATGCAACCCACTTCATAAAACATATGTCAAAGGTGCCCATACATTCAGTGGTAATGCACAAATATATACAAGTCGCACACCATAATGCATAAGTGATCCACCCAGTGAAACGGTGGTCATTATGCGGTGTTGCGAACAAACCAGAATTGTAGGGATTGCAATGATTTGAAATGTGGGATGCCCAAAACGATGATGGGTGAGAGCAGCCCCAAAGCCTGAAAATTGATCCATTTTAAAGACTACCGGAATGACTGAAAGTTCAAGTGAGGTTTTTCAACAAGTCATGAGCTATTTACCGCTGATCAGTGGCGCTTGTGTGCATCTTCCCACCTTATTTTGCTTTTAGTGCAATTACATGATCTCTTAACGTCAATGGCTCCCCCCCCCTTTTTCGTCAATCTGACGTTCAGCATACAGAAATCAAAATAGTGTGTTCCCTAATTCAGCTTTGATCCCATATCTAGGGTTGATCCCATGTCTGGGATGTGCGGCACACAATTACTGGCTGCACCAAATCGGTGACTTTCTGCACTAAATAAGTGACTGCTTGCACCAAATCTGCCCGGAACTAACCTAACCTAGAGCCTAAACCCTAAAACCTGGCCCTAAAACTACCCTAACCCTAACTATAAACTTCACCCTAAATATAAACCTAACCCTGAAACTGAGGTTAGGACATAGCGCGCACGTGATTTGGTGCAAGCACTCACCGATTCGTTGCAGGCGGCAGCATTATTTCGGGACGCGTGTGGTAAATTCAGATGCTTTTCCCAGGTACGCACCCAAAGCGCCCCAAACAGAACTTTGTCGAACCGCAGGGCGAATTCCTAAACAGTTGGGTTGACAGGCTGTTGCAAGTTTTCCACTAAAGTGTAGCCACCCCCTGGCTTCGCTGACAATGCCCTGTTTTGCTTCCACTTTGGAAGGTAGGCGCCGCAGCGTCGAGAACACGGCTGCGCAAAGTTGGCCACCGCCATAGTCACAGAAACCACCGGCCTGGCCCCCGCTGACGCTACTCAAGGCGCCAAGGTTTTCCGCTCCCGCTCCAGACGTCGCCTGCGGCCCGTGCAAAGCGCAGCTGCCGACACTGTCGGTGCAGGTGAGGCATGCGCCTTCCTCGCAACGCGCCATCGCCCTTCGCCGCACGTTCGACCAGCGACGGCTCGAGCGCCCCCTGCCCCCCGTCTGCGATCGCCTTGCAGGTTCCGGCAAGGGCGATCAACGAAACACGCAGCGATACTCAGCGGAGTCTCCGACGCCACCCACCAGCTTCGCACCTCCTCGACCAGTTTCCTTCACCAATCCGCGGGGCCCCAATCGCTCGCCGGCCTCCGCCTTTGCAGCTGGCGCCCATCACCGCCGCCGTTGAGCAGACAGACGCCCGCGCTGGCGCCCAGCGGCGCGCCGCAACAGCCCCTCCCCTGCAGTTCTCAACACTGAGTCGTCACTTTCCTGGCGTGGCGTGTTCCCAGATCAATCCCCCCCTTCCTCTTCCCTTTCTCCGGCTTCATCGCTTCCTCAGTGACACACGGGGTCCCCCTTCCGCCCCCAACCCCAACCCCCATCCTCTGTGTGTTCCGATCCCCCCGCAACGGCAAATTCCGTGTGAGCGCAAAACTGACCGACCCGCGGCCGTTGCGCAGGATGAGCGGCGTCTATCCGGGCGGCAACGGCTACGCGGGCGGGCCGGAGCGCTTCCCGTGGATCCCCAGCGGCCCCCCCTACTTCGACGGCGCCGGCGCCGTGCCGCCTGGCCCCAGGGTGCCAGCTACTGACACACCTCCCAACCCTGCCTACCCACCCGCCCTCCCAGGGCCCAGCCCCCCCACCCGTGGCTACCCAATCCTGACCTATAACCCAATTTCCGTGCCCCCTCCCCATCCCAGTGTCCGTCCCGGCAGGGAGGGCTCCAGCTACCCCCACCTGTTCCCATACCCTCCCCGGCAATTGCCCCAGACGGAGTGCATGCCATACAGGGGCCCGTACCCGCCCAAGGCAGCTGGCCATTCGGAGTGCACACCACACGACGTGCGGTACCCGCCTGTCCCTGGTGGACAGCCGGACTATGCGCAGGCGGCGCCTTCTGTGGCTGCCAAGTACCCCAAAGTGTATGTCGGTCATGCGGGGGCACCTGAGGTCGATGACCCGGAGAGGAGGCCTCAGAATGGGGCTTACGGCTCCAACTTGGTGCCGGTCTCAGTGCCGGGATCAGGACCACCGCAAGGTGATCACACGTTGCCTAGCTTCCTGTTGGTGGCTGTCTAAACGACGTCCGGAGGCTAGTTCATGGGGCGACGAGAAATCTGGGGATGCGCAGGAGTTCACGCTCCTTGGAGTGGATCTTGATCTGGGCATCTGATTTGCTGCAAGGACCGTTCCCACTCAAATTGGGAGTTTGGTGACCTGCGTGGCTCACGTGTGTCTTGTGGGAAGAATGCCTGTGTCACATTCTATGCTGTGTGTCCAGTTGCCCAACTGCCCTCGCCCCAAGGGCACCTTGTCCAGACCAGGCCTGCAGGACCACGGAAGAGGGCTTTAGTCATTGGGTGCAACTATGCCAATACCGTTGCAGAACTCAAGGTACCCAACCTGCTGACCATTGCTGGTTCTTGTTATCTGTTTGAGATTGTGGAACAACAATGGGGATAAAAGTGTATGACTGCACAGAGTGCCCATCGTTACTTAAGTGGCCTAACGGGCACTCATTTGTCGACCTTTGCAATTTTTTCAAGTAGAATTATGCTCTTGAATAAACCCTCACCAATTCGCTCTGTGGGTGGTTCACCACTGCCTACAATGGACGAACTGTGCTTGTACAATCGTGCAGATTTGTTTCATGACTGGGGATGTGTTGCACTAGCATCGAGCCATTTTGGTTTGGATGGCTTTGTCAGCATTTGGGGCATGTTTGCCCTCATGTGTTCGTCTCAGTCAGTTTTCACCTGGCCCATGCGGGGCTAGTTTCTTTGTCAAGTGCAGTGCAACACGTCGGCATCATGTAGATGATGAAGCATGGACATACCAGTCTGAAATGCAGTATCCCCATTCTGCAGGGGTGCATCACGGATGCGACCTACATCATCCACATGTTGCAGACACAGTTCAGTTTCTTGGATGAGAACATCAGGATGATGACAGACGACCAGCAAGGGGCACTGTGCCCCACCAAGAGCAACATATTCTTGGGCTTCCAGTGGCTGCTGCAGGTAAACAGCTCTTTCTGGCAATGTTTACCTGGGA
Organism: Ostreobium quekettii; assembly: GCA_905146915.1. Classification (NCBI taxonomy): domain Eukaryota; kingdom Viridiplantae; phylum Chlorophyta; class Ulvophyceae; order Bryopsidales; family Ostreobiaceae; genus Ostreobium; species Ostreobium quekettii. The sequence continues at coordinate 102,673 of CAJHUC010000730.1, read as the reverse complement.
TCCTTACCTTGCATGCCACTTGTGCTGATTCTCTGTGTGGCATGAGATCATATTTTCTTTTCTTGTTTCTTCGATGTTCAGGAATTTCTGGCTAGGGTGAACTGAACAACATTTTAGGACTGTTCAATGAGTTGTGCCCCTGATCTCGTCTTGTAGCTGCATGTGCTGCACCAACGTTTTACAAAATGGAGTCAAAAGGATTGCTGCTGGCAGGGTGCCCAGGCGGGGGACAAGCTGTTCTTGCATTTCTCAGGTGAAGTGCACACCACCATTGTGGAAATTGTATGTATAATTGACTAGCCATTTGTGTTTGGATTCTCAATAGCATGTGTTGTTATGTTTGGCCAGCCAGTGGCGACAGTGCCTTTAACCCTTTGGGCGATTGTGTACTCACAATCGATATGCACAACGGAAGCTGAAAACACAAAATGTGGGCGCGCTGATGTCAATGTTGTATGGGATTAGAATGTGCACACATGAGACAATCAGGCCACAATTGGGCATCCATCTCCTGGCAGAGCATCTCTAGGCACTCCATGCCGGACACCATATCCTGTTTTAAACTGAGTGCTGTCATCAACTGCGATTTGAAAACCTCCAGTACAGTGGTACAAACCCCATGCAGTGTTATCACATAAACAGCTGCCCATTCTGCACAAGGGTTATCTGACGACTGCATTGAAGTGTGGCATGCAAGCATATTTCATGATCAGTAAGCAGTGATTTTTGTACAGATCATTGGCAGGTTGATATTGCCATATGTGTAGTCTTTTCAGCCAAACATTTGCATCGAAACAAGTGCTGACGTGCTACCAATAGCCTGTCAGAGATTGTCTAAGATTGTAAGTCCCGCATGCTCTGAGCCGCATGCACAGATGGCCCTTTCCAAGGATGATGCGTCAGGTCTGGTAGTTTGAATTGATCAATTGATCATTTGGTTAGTGCCTCTGGTCATTTGAATCAGAATATGGTAACGATTGCAAAGGCATGGGGCATACTGCAATAAGACGGGCTGCACCTAACACATATTGCCCAGGCGCAGGAAAAATTAGTAGCCCGATGAGGAAAGGAAACTTGTGTCATTTGAAAGCACAGCGGTGTTCGTTTGATGGTGTTCGCTGCTTGGGAAGTGTGCAGTCCTGTGCACCCCTGTGCAGGATGCTGATTCAGTGCGCCTGCCCTGCAGGGCATGGCTCGCAGCAGAAGGACCAGGACGGAGATGAGAAAGACGGCGCTGACGAAACTCTGCTGCCAACGGACTACCGCGATGCTGGCCACATACTCGACGACGAGGTGAACGAAAGGGTTGTGAATCCCCTACCTGAGGGCGTTGTGCTGCACTCAGTCATCGACGCCTGCCACAGCGGCACTGCCATGGACCTGCGGTACTACACCAAGTGCAAAAGGGGGACCTTCGAATGGAAGGACAACTACAAGTCACCCCACCTCGCCAGGACCAAGGTGGGCTGAACTAATTCCACGAACTACGTTGAGCTAAATGCCAAGACAGCGCGCTGCACTGTGGTGGGGGATGGCCCGGATCTACGAAAGGGATAACTTGTTTGTTCACCATGTAGAATGTAACTATTCAGCCTTTTGTTAGATGTTCCCCGTTTATGCCTCATTCATAACTTACTGACTGGCGCCAAAAGGAAAGAAGTGCCAGCACGCCTATGGCCAAGAAGGAAGATGGGGCCATAGTAGCTGGGTATGGCCACCATGCCAGCAGGATATTGCTTGGCTTAGATGCAGGTTGGATTGGTTTTGCTCGACTGAACTGAACTGGCTGACTGGACAACTGAAATGGGCGTTGGGAAGGCGACGCAGACTGCAACACAAGCATACATCAGTGTGTGTGACTGTGTCTCTTTCCGCAGATCTGCGTCCCTCTTCCACGATGGCCTGAAGCAGGATGGAAATCCTGGGATCAAAAGTATTCACAGGACAGAGGCCGCGATCGCGTCTTGCCTCGCATCAGGGACTGTTCAGGGCCCGTTCACGGGTGCCAGATAGTCCATGACGGAACACACAATCATGGGGTTGTCTTGACAGCTGGCTATTTGGATGCCGGATGCATATCCGGGTGCAGTGTTTGCCTGTTGGATCGCGGGGCCAATCTCCAATATCGCTGTTGTGCGTGTCAGCCCTGCAGACGTGCCCGGGTGATGGCATTGAAGCGATTGGAATTGGGCTTCCGCTACTCCTGATGATGGCTCTTGGCGAATCTCTTTCGCACCTGGTGGTTTGACTTCATGCACAAACAATGCCATTTCTACATCTGTACACCTTTCAGTAGAATGACATTCAGTGCAATGAATTAGTCTGGGAATTGATGTGTTGAGCCACAAAACCACAGGACAGAATTGAATAGGTCGAGCTAGGGCTCAGGAGAGCGCACCCCAACATCGTTTCTAGACACCTGCCCATCTCGCACGCAGTGATGCTGCGGGCTGTGGATTCATCAGCCACTCGCCTTGTCCATGTGCCTCTTTATACCGCTCCTCAGGAACTCCACACAGGACTGCCCCCAACCCCATGGGAACAACGAAAGGAGAGCGACCATTTCAGTGAAGGACTCTGACATGTTGGGCACCCCTTCCACAGCCAAAATGTCTCAAGCGCTTCTGCCAGGTCGATAATGCGGGGAAAATAGTCCTGCGGGTCGGTTTGGGCCCTTCTGCCACTGCATGGCCAATTACCTGGCCAGCACTTCTTGACGAATGCGATGTCTTTTATGTCGTGCCAGGGCACTGCCGGCGGCGTCGCCTTCCAGTTCGGAGCCTGCAAAGACTCGGAAGTCGCGCAGGACACGGCGGAGCTAGGGGGCACCAATTCCGGCGCCGCAACGTACAGCTTCATCCAGGCCATAGAGTTTGGGGGCCGCAGCCAGAGTTACGGCCAGATCTTGTGCCGCATGCAGAGGTCCATGGACAAGCTGAAGAAGCTGCGTGAGGACAGTGCAGCGGGGGGCGGTGCTGGGGGTCAATTGGGGCGATGGATGGAGAAGGTCGCGGCGCAGAAGCAGACGCCACAGTTGAGCTGCTCCAGCAAAATAGACCTGAGCCAGCCCCTCATGCTGTGAGACCCGAAGGGAGAAAGTTGTCTTCTTGCCCCTGAGGGATTGTGGGGGAATGGGGGTGACGGGGAGACTGGGGTGTATTGGGGATTTTGGTTTTTCCAATGTATTACACGATAGTTCGAGCAAAGGGGGATAGAGACGCAACTGGCGGGCGTGGCTGGAATTTTGTGTTGTGCCATCGGGTGTCATCGCCATCACTCGTTGTCACAGATTAAGGCAATGAGGGAGCCTTGGGATGTCACGGGCAAGTGCAGCCATGTTTCATAGATGTAGTTTGGTGGTGCGCACATCATTGTGCCGCCCCCTTCCTTCCTTTTCTTTTCCTCTTTTCTCTTACCTTTCTTTTCCATTCGGGGGGATGAGGCACTGGATGAACAGTGACAGAAGGAGCTTCGAGGGCTGTTGTTTTCTCTTTCGATGGGCCTTAAACTTTGCTTGCATTGGTGCTTATTCGCTTGCACATGAAATGGCCATTCAATTGGCACCACCAAAGGCCGCGTCCTCGGTCCCCCGCGTTGTTTCCTTCATTGAGGACAAACCCCAGGAGGTTACAGGGCTGGAATGCGGGGATGGATGCCTGTGCTTGGACCAAATTGCTAGGAGGGGCAATGCAGATATGCGCGACCCTTGCATCCACACAATGATGCAGGAGGTCCAGTGACGCGATGGTGCTCTGAAGAATGGATGCTTGCAGTTGAAAGTAGAGCCCCAGCCCCAGTGCCACGCACAAGCGAGTGTTTCATCACCCTCGTACAAAGGCAATTCGAGGGCAAGCACGCCACATCCCCCCCCCCCCTTCACCACCACAGTGACTGGCTGCCGCTGCCATTGGTCTGGGGTATCCGTTCCAGTATTTGCGTTCCATATTCATACCAGTGCAGGCCACTGTGTGCTGTCAGGAGCTCAAAACCTGCAGCCGAACTTGGACCACAACTCACATCTGTAGATGTTCTGTGTTCGGTTGGGGCCACCTATTTGCCAGTCCACTGTCCTTGCTCCAGCTTCTACTAAATGGGGAAGCACATTCCCACAACTTCTGGCATCAGGCAGTCCGTAGCTGCAGTCAGCCAGTGTTTGCTTCCGCAGCCTACAGTTTCTTTGTCCACAACACCTAGCTCGCTTGACTTCACACTGGTCGTTGACAACGTGACCACAACCAATGCGCCATGATGCGCCATCAGCATGCGAGTTTGGGACCCAGCCAATGCTAGATGGTAGTCGTTGACTACGTGACCGCAACCAACGTGCCATGGTGCGCCATCAGCATGCGAGTTTGGGACCCAGCCAATGCTGGAGGGATGCTCACAGACGCCGGCCATCAAATGGCTAGTTCAAAGTTATTGCTGACAGTTGGACGATCCATGGCTCGATAGTTCCAATTGTCCACTATTCCGTCATCTTGGGAGCCACAGTGGTTGCCGCACCTTTTGCCACCAGCAGCTTACTACCACTATATTCATGCCATTAATCATGCCCATCCCAAACGCCAGAAAGGCCAACACTGTATATACCAATGTCATCCTGTCAAACAAAATAAATGCGGTCCCGCTATCACTCTCCAAAGAAACTTCACACATATGTGCACTGCAATGATCCTCTGTCCTGCTCCATTTCGCAGCGGTTGGCATTCACTGTTCTGGCCAAACTTTCAGCTCTGCAGCTCTACGCTGTGATTGTCGCATGGGCGTTGGACTGGGGGCAATGCACAGAGTGGCCTTGCCCCACCACAATTTTGCACCATTTCATCCCCATTGACATGCACTGTTTGACTGTGCAGAAGCAGAGGCAACCCAAGCAAATTAGTGTTAACGTCGTACTAGGCAGTCACCCGGTCCCCATGGTCGCCATGGCCAGCAATCGCGTCCGATACCCTTGCAACTCCTCAGCGGTCCTCTGCAGGTTGCCATTTCTTCCCATGTTGCTCAGGTATTCCCTGAAGTCTTCAGCCAGTTCACCACTGCTGGTAGCCCTGTAGCTAAATTTCTGAGCATCGACGGCAAAGGTAGTGACCAGTACAGTCACCAAGCCGATCAGTTGCTTGGCCACCTCCTTGGACGCTCTTCCCCCCTGAGCCCTGCCGGCCTCCTCCAGTTTGTCGGCAATGTTGCCCACCTCACGAGACAGCCGCTTCAACAGGTCAGCGCGCTTCGTCATGGACGCCAGCTCATGCGCACAAGCTTCAGCCCTCTCTACAATCACCTTGCTCTGCCCCATCACATACAGCATGATTTTCGTTGCACCCAGATGGACAGGCGGCTGGGTCTTCACTAGATCGCGCAGCCACAGCAAAGCTGCTCTTAGCGTATCTGTGTTTGCATGTCCTTGCTGCTGGCTCACACCTGTGCTTCCCCCCACGGCTGATCCTGAGGCTGTAGAGCTGCTGGGGGCACTGGCTGCGCCCCTGGGTGCACGCGCACCTTGCCGCTGAGACGCCTGGGCTGCACTTCGCCCACCCTGCCTTTTCTGCTGGGCATCTCCTGGGCGCTGACTTTTCTGGCCCTGTCGTTGCTGAACATAGCCATTGCTATGCTGGTCATAGCCATTTCCGTATTGGTTGTGCTGCCCAGGACCACTGCCACTGCCCTGACCAATCCAGCCGCAAGGACGGCCATGGTTGACGAAATAGTCGCTTGCATCACCAAACTGGCAGTAGTACTGGCTTTGTAGTCCCACGCGGGCATCGCTGCCCCTTCCGAATCGAATCTCCTGCGGCACATAAGCATCGTCATCGCCTCGGCTGGCCGTCTCAGCTTGAGCTGCCTGAGCTGCCTGTCGGAAATTCTGCCATCTTCCTGTTCCAATGTCAAGTTGCTCAGTGCTGGACTGGGAACCGTTTTGGTCTCCATTGCGGCCTCCATGGATGGAAGGCGCATTCTGACCTTCTTCCCTCCCTTGCGCAGGGACAATCATGCCATTCCCACTCACACTTGCTTGGCGCTCTTCTCCAGCGCTTCCAGAAGAGCCATGGACCCGTGTGTGGTCAACTTCCCCTCCGTCCATGTGCACAAACACACCAGTGCCATTCGCACTCGCCCGCTGGCCATCACCAGCATTTCCATTTGAGCCATGCACCTGTGTGCAGCCAACCTCCCCTCCTGCCATGTGGACAAACACACCAGTGCCATTTGCAATTCTGCACTGATCGTCGTTGGCAATGCCAGCCGAGCCGTGTGCCTGCCTTCGTTCATTGTGCAAAAGGGCTGACACATCCTCTCCCAGAATGGGAACAACCATATCCAGTGTGGCCCAGACACCACTGGGTTGGTGCTCTATCCACCTGCCCGCAGACAAGTACTTCTTCCAACTCTCTAAGCTCTCATGAGAGAAGGGGCCCTGCATGTTGCCCTGCCGCCCACCAGCACAGTTGTCACATCAGAGCCCAGAGCCTGTGACTCTGTTGTTCTAAAGGAGTACCCTTTTGGGAACCAACATAAGTGAACCTGAACAGCTATAAGCATCAATAGACAGCCCAAAAGCTGTGCCTTGTCAAATCGATGTCAATGCATATTTCCATGAAGCACACATACGATTGCCTGTGTATGCACAACATGCAACGGGATTGTGACCTTGCTGTGCTCACTGGTTATAACTCTCTCTGTGTAGGTTTCTCTGTCATCTTTCATGCCATGGTAAAGAGACCCAAAAAATCCGAATCAAAAGAAAAAAATGTGATGTGCAGATACTTCTTTCACTGCGACAACTGCTCATTGGTGGTAGGTACTGTGTGACGTGATGCAGGAACTTACAGAGTCGTCGATGTACCGCCAAACTTCAGCAGATTTTTCGATCCCTGCACCAAACCCACACAGTGAGTTCAAGCACATTCCCAAAGCAAACGCCTCATGATAGTCTTGGTGTACAGTGACCAAGACTGATAGCCTATGTCAAGCCCACACAGCAATTGTTTCACAACACAGGTTGCAAAGCTTGTGACTAACACACAATGCTCTTGCAGTCGAGCAATCTGCTGCCAGGGCCAGTGAAAGAGACCAAAACAAAAGAAGATAGAACAGGATTGGGGACTCCAAAATGGAATTAATGTTGAAATTGGAGCAATAGATGTTAGAACAAATAATCCCTATTTAAGGTCGAAGCACTGGAAAACAAAATGAACAGCAATTGTCTTAATTCACTGTATAGGAATCGAAGCACTGTCTTGTGCCAAACCCTCCGAAAGCCAAATTGCATAGAAAATACACTCAATGAAGATTCATGCTGGGAAGACCCGCTTTTTGGCATCCAGCAGATGTGACAGTGTCAACTGTGCTGAGCCAGTGAACCTCTTGCATGTGCCAGCTTCTCTGCAAGGAATGCCAGCATGTGCCGGACAGCAACCTGGCTTCAGGTGCAGCCGGACAGGTCTTTGTTGCCATCAATCTCTGAGCAGTGTCTGCTGAGGTGTTGACAAATACCATTAAAGCAGGTTTCTGGATCATCTTTTGCAGTGTGCACAATTCTAATGTGTGACCTTCGGTCCAGAAGGGGCTGCCCATTGTATGGTATGTCTGATTTGCTCAAGAGAAGATTGACAGTTAGGGGATAAGAACCAACCCGAGAGCACAAAGAATCAATCAAGTCAATAACAAGAGGGACAATGGCTCCGGGGGCAGTGGCATACTACGAGTTGATTGACACTCGCCTCCCAGCAAGGGGGCCCAACAAAAACCATCCGTCCAGCCAGTTGCTGGCAATAACAAGCAGTTCTGTTGAAAGCACAAGAAAGCAGCTAGAGACTCAGTTCTTCTTACGTCCGTGGCCCAGCTGCTCCAAACATGACAAAAAGGCAGCCGCTGCCTGCACCACTGTGCCCGTGATGTCCACCTGAAAGCCCTCCCGCGTGTCGCTGTGCAATCTAGCCTTGGCATAGATCTGCGATGAACACATGTGCTCAGAGGCATCGCCTCTCATCAATCTCTCAGGCATACGGGTGGGTCTGATGCTGGGCGGGCGCATGGACCGCATTTGCAGTTACGGGATCCCGAGAAAGTCTTGACCACCCCAAACCCTGTGGTCCACTTTGACAAGAACAATATACGCTCAGAACGCATTTTGTGTCTCAGATTTCAGCGCGCTTGGCTCAACATCGCGAGCACCCAGGCAGCCAACGAGGCCAGGCATGTCCCCCTGACGGTGGGCGCGACCGCAAGAAAACCCCCAGGCGCCCTTGAGGCCGCAGATCTGATCCCGACCGAAACCGCGCCCCACAGACGGCCAATGGAGCGCGGAAGCTACCCCACACTTGCTCCACTCGCCGTCAGCCGTGCTCGAGCCCGGCACGCTCCTACGCGCGCTGCGTTCGATGCGACCCGCTCCCAGGGCGCAACCCGCGCAGCCGTCACCCCTGTGGACATCCCCGCCTCGCGGCAATTCCTCCGATCACCGCCGCCGCCACCACCCCACGGGGCATCCGCACGCTTTCGATCCTCCCCTCCCGCACTTTCCTCCGCTAGGGTTTCGCAATCAGCCCCATTCGCGACAGGCGATCGCCCGCTCACCACCAGCCGCGTCCCGGCGGGGCCCTCTGCGCCGGGACTCAACACAGGAGGCCTCCCGAACCTCTTGAACAGCAGCCTGGCCTGCAGGATGGGCCCAAAGGGTCAGCCAAAGTCATCCAATCACCTCCGTCGGCAGCCGTCGAGCTCACACGGGGCCACACCATCCCGCGCACCTCATCTCTTGGGACGTACAGCTTGGGCGCGGGAGCCGCCATGAGCGCCGCGGGGCCTCAGTACAAGCGCAGGTGGCGCCTTTGCTGTGGCGGCAGGGCCGGGCTGAGCGGCGGGGCGGCTGCGGCGCCGGCCGTGCGAAGGGCGGTCGCCCGGCGGTTCCTGGTGAGCACTGGGGGCTTGGCGGTGGCCAATTGGTCGATACATCGCCGTGTGCTGGGTGAGGATATATTAGTCCCGCTGTCTTTTCTGCGAGGATCCCTCCTTGCGCTGACGAGGCCAACGCCGGTCACGGGTTCAGTGGTTTTAGGGTGTTGCAGAAGTTGCCCCATCGCGCAGAAAATGGCGGCAGTCATGTTGAATAAAATGAGGAGGGCCAGGCCATTATAGACCATTCTGACCGCTCCTATAACTGGAGTCATCCTTGTCTCGTCGGTATTGAACATCCAGGCCAGCCACCCAAGGAGAGTCACCAGAAGTTCCCCAACCCAATGGATGCCAGCGCCCAGGAACCTCACGCTCCGTCCGACAACGCCAGCCAACGCCGCCATGACCGCAGCCCCTTCCATGGGCGATCCCGGAAAGCTCATAATCATCTCGCACCTCACCGCAGAGGTCTCCACCAGTTCCGTACGACGCAACGCCCTCACAGCGTCCACCCGTTGCGCATACCGGCCGATCCGCACTCCCGTAGGGTGCTACGGCACTCCAGCACCAGCGACGGCGCTCGCCTTGCGTAATGCGCCGCCCTCAATCACTCCGGATCCCCACAAACGCCTTACTCAACACTCAGCGCGAGTGTGAGCAACGCCACAGAGCCTCGGGGCTCCTTAGGCCGGCTTGCGGACGCACAGGTACCGCAAGAGGGCAAGACCGGTGAGCGGTCGAGCCGGCGGGGGGCTGTGGCGCGACGGTGGGGAGATACAGGCGGCTGGGACACAGAGAGAGTCACACAGAGGCCTGCCGGAGAGCTGCCTGGACAGACTCCCCGCGGCTTTTTATTACAGGAGTGTCTGTTTGGTACAGCTGTTACTCATTGGTTCACCCCTCTCGTCACCCTTCCGAGTCCACTCGCACTCCCGGACAAGAAAAGACCCAATCAGTCACACATTCCACGATAGTCCACCCCGTACAATCGCATGCCAGCCAAGCTTGTCACACGCTCCTCCTCCGCCAGAGATTCTCTTGGACAGCTCCGGTCGTGCCAGCTGGCCTCAGGCATCCTCCGGTCATCGCGTCATCCGCCAGCGTGCACCTCGTCCCGTCACGATCGCCGCCCCGTCTACCGATTTTCAGTAGTCCGCGCCCTTCAGCAACCGAATCCCGGCGGGAGCGATGGCGTCATCACCCTCTCGTTGCGCGTCCCATCAAAACCGGGTGGCAGGGTCGGTGTCATCACCTCGGCAGCGCCGATGGTTGCCAGTACCGTAGGCGGCTCCTCACTGGGTGCATCCACCATGACGTCATCCGGGGCTTGACCACGCGCCCGCGCTTCCCGGCGCTGACGCCGGATGGCCCTCCGCCAGGCGCGCTCCTCCGCGCGTACCTCGACGTCCGTGTACGGCAGTTTGCCCGCGTTGAGGTGTCGCTCCACGATCGCACTGGCTTCCGCGAAGGCGGGCTCAGTTTGGATCCCGAAGTCCTTCCTCTCCTGATGGGTGTGTCGCTGCGTACTCGCGGCGGGTCATGCCTCCACCTTCTATGCGCCAACACCTCGCGTCTGAGAACGGCACGCTGATGTCGAGGCTGATGTGCACCTCGCGCCTGTAGTAATTCAACTCGGCGCCACGCCAGGCCTGGATTCGACCCCCCGCACGTTCGATCATCGCCGCGATCCGCTGCCGAAAGGCCTGCGTACCCATGCCGGTGTATGGCCGGTGCGGATGGGGATGCACCTGGAGGGTCCAGGGGCGGTACACGGCCTCCGGGTTGTAGTCGGGATTCCAGTCCGGCTTCTCCCCTGTGATACGAAAAGACTGTGGGTGTGGGGTTCCTGCCCTCTTTGAGCCGCGGACCCGCCTCGCCGGGCACCTAGGTCCTTACGGGAACCTAGGCGGGACCACCCCTCCTACTCCCATATCCTAATACTTAAAGTGGTTTCCCTGGGTTGAGGATAGTGTTCTTGGGCAGGGCGTCCCCCACACCAAGGGCCAGTTGTAGGGCGTCCCCCACGTCAGGCCGGTGCGCGTAACATTCGTCCCCCTCAGGGAGGTGGGGCGTCCTCATCCCAATATGTGGATATGGGAGCAGAAACTTTATGTGTATGTGAATAGAACTGGCTGTGCGATTTGCCACATGCCCAGTTGTGAAACACTACACAGTGAAGGATGAAGAGAAAGAGTGGTTGTTTTTACATGACCTCCCGGTCTGCACAACCCTCATTAAAACTCTTCCTCAGCCACATGGTTGGAGTGTTTGACCTCCCGGTCTATGGTCTGCGACCCCGAGAATGGGAACCACCAAATGCCCATGCCGGTGGGCGTCGGCTCGGTGCGGGACCTCGTCCTCGCCCGCGGCCACGCCCACGCCCAGCTCCACGAGAGGCCGGCACGAGCGGTTCGTCAATGTCTAGTCTTTCTCCGTTCAAGATCGCAATGGACATGGCGTTCATGTGTCCGAATTGCGTCTTGGCACGGGGAGCGGTGTACCCAGTGTTCTTCTGGGCCCATCTCAGGAGAACCTATCAAAGCATAGTCACACATGAGCATTTCTCAGTTTGTACATCCCGTACTTTCATGCAGTTTGCATTCGCATCACAGGTGTTCTACCATTTTCAAATGCTTGAACCAATTCCTGTGCATTTGCAACTGACTTTGCTGTTTCCCAGCTGTAATGCTCATGTCCATATTCCAGCCATTTGACAAGGTACTCAATATAATTTTTGCGTCTCCCACGCTTTTTAACCCTTTTGTCAAGGATACGTTCAACCAGAGGTGGGCCGTCCAGGAACGGGGACGGACTAGGAACGGGGACGGGAACGGGAACGGGGACGGACCGGAGTCCGTCCCCGTCCTTGGGCCGGCCAGATTTGGGACAAATTTGGGACGGACTGGGACGGATTTGGGACGGACTGGAACGGACTGGAACGGGTCCGTTCCTGACCCAGGAACGGACCTAGGAACGGGTCCGTTCCTGGGGTAGGAACGGTGTCCGTTCCCGTCCCAAGAACGGACCCGTCCCTGGGACGGGAACGGACTCCGTTGCCGTTCCCATTCCTACCAACTTTGGACGGGCCCACCTCTGCGTTCAACCTCATACTCCAGTTCACCTTCGATCTCGATAGGAACTGGGGGTGGCTGTACTCTGCCACTTGCCTTGTAAGGCTTGATTTTCGACACATGAAATACTGGATGTATTCTATGCATGCTTTCCGGGAGTTCTAGTCGATATGCGACAGAACCTATCCGGTCGAGGATGGTGAAGGGCCCAATCCACCTCGGTAATAATTTTCGAGTTCCAGGGTGTTTGAGGGTAATACGTTGTGTCGAAAGGAGGACGTCATCTCCTTTATTAAACGACACATCCCTCCGATGGCGGTCAGCATGCTTCGACTGCCTATCTCGTGCTTTTTCCAAGCATGCCCTGGCCTCTTTCAGCGCTGTCTGGACACGGTGATCAAATCGTGTCACTGCTGGTAATCCCTCCACGAGGGGTGTACCAGACTGCCTCAAGTAAGGCTGTTGTGCCCTTTCAATGGCCACTGCCAAGCCGCGGGCATTCGGATTGTCATAGCCTTTTAAAGGCTTCCGAATTTGCACACCAAGGGCTAAGGGACTCCTTGGGTGCCTCCCGTAATTCAGATAGAACGGGGTCTCTTGGGTGGAACTGTTTTTCGAGTTGTTCATTGCAAACTCGGCCATGGCTAACAGTTCATCCCACGCGTCATGGTCAGAACGCGTATAGCTGCGTAAGTAGTCCTCCAAAATCCAATTCATGACTTCGGTCTGGCCATCCGTTTGTGGATGGTACGCAGTGCTCATGTTGAGCTAAATCTTCCACCTCTCGGCCAGGTACCGGTAAAACCTGGAAGTGAACCGAACGTCTCTGTCGGACACTATCTGAGAGGGGAGGCCGTGGTGCCTTATCACATTCTGCACCAACAGGTCAGCTGCTCCTTCTGCGGAGAGCTCGGTGGTCGTAGCTGCAAGGCGGACCATTTTGGTCAGTCTATCGACGAACACGACGATAGCATCATGACCTCCCCTAGTTTTTGGCAGTTGTGTAATGAAGTCCATGGACAACTCTGTCCATGGCTCCTCAGGAATGCCCAGTGGCTGTAATAAGCCTGGGGTCTTATGACGAGGGTACTTAACCCGTTGACAAACCAGGCAAGTATCGACGTACTGGTGTACTTCTCGTCGCATTCCTGGCCACCAGTAATGCCGCTGGACCAAGTCCAGGGTCTTGGCTTGACCAAAGTGTCCCACACTTGGATGGTCATGAGCCAACTGGCAGATCTCAGTCCGCAGACTGGCAGGTATATATACCTGATTGCCTCGCAGCCATAACCCGTCTGTACAGTGCATCTCTTGCTGCTGTCTTACAGACGTAAGCTGGGGATCCTTGCCATAGGCCTGACGGATCCTGGAGGCTAGATCTTCGGCCTCTACCATCTCTCCTGCCTCTCTTTGGCTTCCCCGCTTATGCACTACCCTTAAGCCACATACAGCCAGTTGACTTTTCCTCCTAGCCACCTGTTCATCTGGCGATGGAGGAATACGAGAGAGTGGATCAGCCACATTCTTTCGTCCTGGGCGATATTCCCAGTCAAAGTCAAACTGTTGTAAGATTTCTGACCACCTGGCCTGTCTCCGGCTCAGCTGTGGTTGTGACTTAAAGTAGGTCAACGGACAGTGGTCCGTTACCAGGTTGAAGCGTGTTCCTTCAAGGTAACACCTCCACAACTGGACAGCATGGACTGAAGCTAAAGCCTCCTGGTCCGTCACGCTGTAGTTCAACTCCGCTGGGAGGAACTTCCTGCTCGCATAACAAACAGGGTGATTGTCCTGCATTAGGACCGCCCCTACAGCAGTTTGCGAGGCATCTGCAATGACCTCGAATGGTCTCTCAGGATCTGGCATCTTGAGCAAGGGAGTTGTGGTCAAACACTCCTTTATATGCTCAAACATCGATTGACATTTCGATGTCCACTCCCACTTGCCATTCTGTTTGGTCAAGTCTGTCAAGGGAGTCGCCATTTTCGAATAGCCTTGAATGAACTTTCGAAAATAGTTAGCCAGTCCGAGGAACTGCTGTATGTGCTTCACGCACTGAGGTACAGGCTAGTTCTTCACCTTCTCGATCCCTTCGGGATCTGGGCGTATTCCTTCTTGAGACACTATATGTCCCAGGTAGGAGATCTCCTCCTTATTGAACTGGCACTTGTGCATTCGACAATATAGCTTTTGCTGTCGCAGCACCTCTAACACCTGTCTTAGGTGTCATATATGTTCTTCAGCAGTTTGGCTAAACACCAGGATGTCGTCCAAGTAAACTAGGACGTGTTTGCCGATTTGGTCACCAAATATATGGTGCATTGTCTGCTGAAATATCGCAGGAGCATTCGCAAGTCCAAAGGGAAGTACCTTGAACTCGTACAAGCCCAATGGCATAACGAACGCTGTTTTGGCACAGTCTGCCTTATTGATCCGTAGTTGGTAGTACCCTTGTTGCAAGTCTATGGCCGAAAATACTTTGGCCCCTTGCAGCTGATCCAACAGGTATCTATCCTTGGGATCGGCCACTTGTTCTTGATAGTGGCTTTGTTCAATGCCCTATAGTCAATACACATTCGGAGGCTGCCATCCGGCTTTGGTACGAAAAGCACAGGGGCCCCGAAGGGGCTACTGCTCTCCGTGATCAGACCTTTTCGCAACAGGTATTCTACCTGGGTTCTGATCACCTCCATTTCTTTTGGGCTGTACTGGAAAGCAAGTCGCTTAACCGGTTTGGTCGCTTCCTCGAGAGGAATGGTTAGCATTACGCCCCTATCCGGGGGGAGTCCCTCAGGGAGTTCGTCAGGAAACAAATCCTTATACTCCTCTAAAAGGGATTTGATCTGTGCTGGTGAAACAGCATGAGATGTCGTCGCCCGATCGGAAGTGGCCGAAGGGCCTGGTGAAACAGCATGAGATGTCGTCGCCCGATCGGAAGTGGCCGAAGGGCCTGGTGCGTCCCCCTCTGGGAGATCGCCGACCCGGCGAACTAGAACCAAGCGTAAAGGAGAACCACGCTGGTAAGCTCGACGAGCAAAGCCCAACGAACACAACCGGCGGATCCAGCGAGCCGGTGAGGAAGGCCGATCAGTGGAGCAAAGAGTACTGCGAAGAGTAATCTCACACCCACGTGAAATGACGCGGATATGACCATGACGATAGTCAATGACACCGGCGTGCTCATAGAGCCAATTGTCGCTGAGAATGATGTCATAATCATCAGAGAGGTCAATAACCACGCAGCGGACGGTGTCCTTATACCTTTGAATAGTCAAGGGAACATCCACAATTCCCAAAGATGGGAGAGATGTACCATCCGCTAAGAGAACTTCGTTCTCAATAGGGAAAGAATCTTCCCGTGGAGGATTGGAGAATTCCGTGGGATCCACAATGCGTCGCGTCGCTCGAGCCAACCGGCGCAGGCAATTAAGACAATGAAGCTGTCGATTAGACAGTGCATGTGGAGGGCGTGGCGTTAAGCCTAATCGCCGACAACATGCTGGGTTGATATAAGCGGTGCCAGTCGTGCACGTATCAAAGAGAATGGAGGCGGGTTGATGCCCGACCTGACCAGTAAAGGTCAAACGAGGTTGGTCTTATGAGACCCCTCGGATGCGGTGTGCCGCTGAACCCTCTGGGGGTTGATAATATACATTCACAGGCCAAGGGATGCCAGGCATCTCCTTGCGATATGGACGATCAGTTTGCGGTTGAGTAAACAACTGTGTACCCTTTGGGTAATGAACAAGGGTGCGCAGCTGGCGCAACCTGGGATCGTCTGTGAACGTTTTCCATGCAGGCAGTAAAAACATGCACCTACATATGTAGGGGCTTTTGCTCTTTCAGCAAAATAATGATCCAAGAATGGCGCTGCATTCTGGAAAGGTGGATTAATCCACATGAATTCGTGCGCGAGCGGTTTCTGAAGGAAACCATCAGCTCGGGAATAATATCGCTCACAAAGTGTGTTATTCCCATTTGGGTTCGCACATGCATCAAGTGTGAAACGATAAGCAACCAGTGCTTGTATATGCTGGAAATGCACAGGGTTCAGCATGCGACCAGAACGATCTATTTCACTGTGCAGACACCTTTGGGTCGTTCCCGGCTGCGCCGGAGTGTGAGACATTTTCATCACACGATTCACAGCATTCTGTGCAGTTCGCACTTTTGGAATAGGAATCACTGGTGCTGCATTCATTCGCACATTCATGGGTGCAGTTCGCAGTTTCACACTTGTGATATTCTGCCTCCGCATTGCCAAACATAGTTTGGTAGAAATTCTGCATGCAGATGGTCGCGTTCGAGCGGGACTCACTGGCATTTGCGGGAGTATTCCTCGCCCTTCGCATTCTCCATGATGGCCTGCTAAAAAGGGCTTAAAACATCTAAAGCAGCGGCCGGCCCTTTTCAGCACTTCCACCATAGTGGCACGTAGTTGTGCACTGTTGGTGACGATCTTGCCCTCCAGCGGGTCGCGGATTTCGGCCAGCGGCTCATATTCCCACTCCTTCTGGGGTGCCTGCAGGTTCATTGTTTCAGCAACACGAGAACTTTTGTAAGTCATGCCTCCCTGACCTCTCGGCCTGTTATTCAAAACTGGTTTGCCACGACGATCCACTTTCAGTGCGTGGTATTTTTGAATAACTCGATTAGGGGCAAGACGATTACTCGTGTGCGGTTTGCCATTCCGGCTTTCATTTCGACGAGAGCCATATGCCTTATATTCTTGGTCATATGTTGGTCCCACTTTATACAAATGTGCCCTCAGGCTGGCATAAGCGGTCCATTGCTCATCATCTTTATTCAAGAGACATTTCCTCTTGATGTCTGGACGAAGTCCAGTATACAATGCATGCAACTTGGAAAAATCATCAAGTTTGTTCTCACACTTGAGAAACATTTGTTCCAAGAGCTGCATGTATTTGATCGTATCGGGACCCGAGGTCCCTGCCTTTGTAAAGGCTGCTATTTCCGACCGAATTTCGAAGTCGGAATATTTATGATCATAAAGTGTCTCCATGCTATACTTAAACTGTTCCCATGACAGTTGAAAGTCTGGCTGCGAGAGCACTTTTGCATCAATTGTTATCCCCCATATATGCCCTAACTGGGCTAGTAGGCCATGTTTCACTGACTCTTCAAGAGTATTCAGTGCTATCCATCCCCATTGTGTCCGGGGTGCCATAGTGGTTTTGAAATACATAATGATTTCTTGCAACCACTTGGTTAAGGCCTGTTTGTCTTCATTCCATTTAGGGGGTTTCATGCCCTGACTATTCATCTTAGGCATGTTCATGCTCACCTGAGCTTCCCTTCCGGGTTGATAATACACTGGCGCATAAGGTACTTCTTGCGCCGCTGCCAAATAGGCTTGTCCGGTGTAACCCGGTCCTAGGGGATTGTACCCCTCCGGAGGCGGGGGAGGCCCCATGTCCGCCCGATGTGGTTCAACAACTCGCCTTCTTCTATCCCAAATAGGAGTTCCTCATGTGGAGGCTCCTGGGTTTGGAAGTGGCTGGGCGGATAATCGTACACCCTCTCGTAACCTCCCGATCCTTCAGGATGGGATGGTCCACCATATACGAGTGCTGGGAACTCCTCTTGCCTTGGGGCGATCTCCGCCTGCGGGGCTCTTCCGGACTGATGTGCCCTCCCGGGCTGCGCCGTCATTCCCGGCTGTGTTGCCATCCCTGGCTGTGATGCCATCCCTGGCTGATAATACTGAACTGGCGGGTACCTAGCAGGCTCCGGCGCAAATGGAGACATCTCCTGCAGCCTCTGAATCTTCTGCTGCGTCGTTTGCACTGGAGGCTGTGTCACCCGCTGTCCAGCCTGCCCCATCGTATAAGGCCTCACCGGTTGTCTTGGCGCCAATTCAGGTTGAGCCACTGGATGAACCGGTTTGGAGGGACCTGCTTGCATCGATGGTCCCGGGGGCATTTGAACTGGTCCCTCTTCGGGGACTTTGCGGCCAGTTCTTTGGATGGCCTGCCACTCCGTGGCTACTTCACGACCCTCTGGCATGTATATACCCAGTGCCGACTGCTGAGCATCAAAGAGGCCTCGCAGTTTCACTGGTATACGTTGGAGGGCGTCCCGTGGGACTTGTGCACGATAGGGGGCATGGCCCCCTCAGGGGTGATAATACCCCTTAAAGTACACCCCCCCATGAGGGTCATGGAATGCACCCAATGTATCCCAGAATCCCCTCCTGTCCTGAATGACAGGGGTATGTATTACTGGGGCTGATCTGGGAATTTCGTGCGGCACCTTTGCCTGACCACATTGTTCTGCCGCCTTTTGTTGGGTACGGCGCTCCTGGTAGCCAGGTCCCGGCAGCGCCGGTTTATACTGCAGTTCCTGCCGTCCCTTTGAGGCCTGCTTCGCCTCTTGCAGCTCCAGATATGTTGCATAGTCTTCATCCCCCATCAAGGAACGAAGCTGCGCAGCTTTCTCTGCATCCGCCTTTGCTTGCTGCAAAGCGGCTTCCTGCTTCTGCAGGACCTCATAGGTCTCCCGTCTTTCCCGGGGAATTGGACTGGCAGGTTCACCTGCTGAACCCGAGATACACAATCTCATCGTTACCAGCAGAATCACCAACTTCTGCACGGTTACGCATTTGTGTATTCTTCACAGGTTTCAGCAAGGGCGATTCAACAGGAATGTTACCTGTGGCTGGCCTTTGTAGGCTTTTGGATCTCTCCTTAGCCTTATCAGGCTGATCTCTCGCCTTCATAGGCAGGTCTTTCTCCTCTGCAGGCGAATCCTTCGCCTTGGGACCGCTGGTCACCACAACCGATGGCGATGCCTGTTCCGGTTGGGGAGGGCCAAAGCAGGCAGGGTGGTTTACACCACTGTCACTGCCGCTACTGTCCTGCTGATCGGCCCAGCGTTTGGAGGTCCCCTCCTTTAGAGCAATGCGGGCAAAGGCCTTGGCCTACTCAGCCGGATCCAGCTCATCGGCCGGCGGCTTAACTTCTAGGCGTTGCGCCTTTTGGCTGCCTCCTGCGGAGAAAAACCGCTTGATCTCAGCCTTGCGCTGGCGTTTGTGAGCTCGTTTACGCTCATACTTTTCGGGATTCAATTGACGATCCCGCTCACGTCGCAGCGCTTTCAACTCTCTCCGCTGTTTAGCCTTTCTGGCCTTTTGCTCGTCCAGTTTCTTGGCACGAGCGAACCGATCTCGGTTCCGAATGCGTCGTCTCTCCTTCTCCATTTTGTGTACTTGTGCACGGGTGGACATGTCTCCCGGCATTGGAGATGCACAAGAAGAGAACGACAATTCCGAGATCTCCTCCCACCGTTCGTGGGGATCGTTGGGGTCCGGTCTCTCTGGACTCCCCTCGCTCAAGTCCCATGGTTCCGGGATATGCCTGAGCGCAAAGGCCATTTTTTCTGGCCAATTTGGGTCCTCTTTGGCAATTTGATCTGCCATTCCAGGACCATACCACCTTTGTATTCTAACCAGTCTGGCGGTGGTTAACCTTTCTCCAAACTGGTCGGCGGCCATCCGCCACCCCTCGTCAAGCTCATCGACGAGATCGCTGTGGAACTTTGTCCACATTGCACGGCACGGTGGTTGCCGGTTATATGGATCTCGAGTGTCTGGAACGAACTCCAGCACCCTTGAGCTTTCACCAGGCCCCCACTCTGGCAACGCAGGCCTCCGAGGGCTCCAGTTATGGCCTCCCGGCCTTGGTGGACTTTTTCTGCATACTGCTTGAGCGCTTTCTGTGAGTGACTCATCTCCCGTCCCGTCCGATCCACTAGGTGTTCTAATGTGCACCTGGGATTTGAGCCGCAGCTCCGGGATCTTGACCTTCCGGCCTTTTACTTTCTCAAAGCGCCCTAAGGCTTTGGCCTCCCGGCCTTTGTATGGCGATTCCTCACGTCCCATCGACCGCTCACCTGGCGATGGGCTCTTTCGCTTTGGCCGCTGTCTACTGGCAACCTTCCAGTCGCCCTCGGCTTCTGGAATGGTTGGCATGGGTAGTTCCGATGGGCTTGGGGCCCTCACGACCTTTGCCGCCTGTTGGGCGCTTCTCTCTTCTGCCTCCTGGGCCCGCTGCTTTTGCTTCAGGAGGCGGTCGCTCAACGGCTTGACTTGGTCTTCGGCGGAGGTTTTGGCTTCTTGTGCCTCGCGGCTTTGCTGCTTCGCCTTCTTCATGGCCACCTCCTTTTCCCGAGCTTCTTTCTTGGCCTTGTTGACGGCGATTTCTAGCGAGGCAATTCTCTCCGCGGTGTCTTCGTCCCGCTTCTCCCTCGCCTTCTTGGCAGCAGCATCCGCCACTTGTTCCAAGAGCTCCATGATACCAGGGGTCTGCAGCAGCGCCGCCATGGTCCCCTGATCTTGCTCTTGTTTCTTCTCTGCCGCCGGTGGGGCACTCACTTCCCCCATCGGTTCATCTTCCTCTGCGGGTGGCGGAGTGGCTGTGGAGGGTCCAGCTGTGTCCTCCCGGACTGTTTCACCTCCTTGCCCATCCCGGGCTTTAACTTCACCAACCGAAGTCGGTGTCCCCTCCCGGGGTGTGTCCATATCTCCCGACGTGTCGGGGGTACCCTTGCGGGCAGAACTGTCTAATTCCTCGGCCTCCATGGTGGAGGCCGGGGAGGGAGCCCGTTGCTCCGTGCTTGCGCGCCCGCCCAGGCGGAAGCGTGGTAGCCACCCTCAGGTGGCTCCGAAACCAAATGATATGAAAAGACCGTGGGTGTGGGGTTCCTGCCCTCTTTGAGCCGCGGACCCGCCTCGCCGGGCACCTAGGTCCTTATGGGGACCTAGGCGGGACCACCCCTCCTACTCCCATATCCTAATACTTAAAGTGGTTTCCCTGGGTTGAGGATAGTGTTCTTGGGTAGGGCGTCCCCCACACCAAGGGCCAGTAGTAGGGCGTCCCCCACGTCAGGCCGGTGTGCGTAACACCCTGGCCCTGGCCGATGTCCTGACGTCAGTTGTGTTGACCCCGTGCGCTCGTACGCCTCGCGCGCCTGCTTCTGCAGCTGATAGCGTAAGGCCTCCTCTCCATGATCCCGCTGGTGATGCAGCCACTGCGCGTCCTCAGCACTGAACGGCAGGATGACGGTGAGCCCGAAGCTCCAGTACCCTTCCGGGCAGTCCGCCTTCTCGAGATACCATCTCGAGAGCCAGAGGTCGCCGAAGGCGAGCCACTGGGCGATCAGAAAGCGCCAGCTTTCGACCTGGCAGAATCGCGCTGCTGTCATGGCTGCCGGGAAACCGCCAACCAGCTGCTGGGCAGTGGGACTGGGAGGCGGGGCTCGCTGTGCAGGATGGTCAGAATGCAGGGGAGCGCTGCTGTGCGCTTTTGCCGTTTTGGAGGTCTTGGACGGTGTTTGGATGTCGGACTGG
Source organism: Ostreobium quekettii (assembly GCA_905146915.1). Lineage (NCBI taxonomy): Eukaryota > Viridiplantae > Chlorophyta > Ulvophyceae > Bryopsidales > Ostreobiaceae > Ostreobium > Ostreobium quekettii. Next base: position 81,346 of record CAJHUC010000730.1, on the reverse strand, counting down.
TCATTTGATGGCTTGAGGGTGTGTGAGAGGATGTCGTTATCCCATGCTGGGCGTCAAAGTCGGACGGAACCTTGCATGCTGATGCGTAGTTGGTCATGTAGTGTAGTAACACTGGACATTGGAGCTGGTTCTGGAACTGTGATCGCTGAGCGGCTTGATCTTGCACAGTTCTGGTTGGATTGTAGCCTTTTGATTGCTCCTCATGGTGCCGCTATGTTCGGATGTAAGATGCTCTTGATGATGTAGCTAATGGTGGTCAGTCGATGCTGCTGGAAATGTTGCCGGTAGATGCTGGGAAGATGAAGTTGATGGAGACATTTGCCATGTCATTTATGGCCTGGAAATGGCCAACTTTAACAGTGTCCCAAGTAAGGAAGGGGTCTTCACGGAAGAGAACGGAGCGACTAATTTCATGCCTCTCTGGGTCTGCGGTTCGCTGATTGGTGCGAGACCGGAAATGGACAGCTCGTAGGAGGCATCTGGCCACCGAAGGACACGATCTGCAAATGGAAAGAGGGGCAGGAGAAAAATGTTCCACACTGCAGGAGGCAGCAGGCGGTGGGACGGAAGGGGGACGGTTGATGCTGGGAGAAGTTGACCAGAAGAATGCTCTAAAAAGGGCTGGTGACCCGTTCAATGGCCGTAGGCCACGGGATGCCCAGTTCCTCGCACACGAAGACAGATAATCCTTGCCGGCAGCGTTGTTGTACTTCAAGAGTTACTCATCCTCGAGAGAACATCCCCGAGTGCCATCCTGAACAGCTGAAAACGGCAATGTCGTGACGAAAAACCCAATATCTGTGGTATATATATGGTGTAAAGATCCGTGGTCCATTTTGCCCATAGACGCCTCAGGAGGGCGCAGTAAAAGTCTTCAAAAAGATTTGCCCGTTCCCTCATCCAGAACGATGGAAGAACACGACAAAAAGCAGCAAAAGCGAGCCCCTTTTCGCACGCTGCTGGCGATTCAGCCGCCAAAATCCGGGCACAAACACCCCATGGGCTTGGTACATTTATGCGCATGTAAAGCAATGGGTCTGCAAAAGAGTGCGGACAGAAGCGGCAACAGAAACCGCAGCGATTCACGTCGATTCACCCAGAAATCCATGCAGCTCGAGCGGCGAAGCTGCCGTGGGTGTGCTGCACCCAAATCCGAGCGTTTGGGACCGAAAACCAAGTTTATCTTATTTACCTTATCTATTTAATATTTTACCAAGTTATTTATTGGGACCTGAAGCCAAACGGGTCGGGATACACGCCTCGACCTGTATGCAAAGGCCACACACTCGGAGAACACCAACAGGCGCTTACAGCTTCACTAAACTCTTGTTCGTCCTGTTGCGTCCCCTCAGAAACGGGCAGCACGACCTTGTAGCGTCGCACGTGTCGTGGCGGCCACCCAAAATATCCCCTCGAAACCTCGCTCATATCAGCACATCAAATCTGCACTCATCCACAAAAAGTATTATATCCTTGAAGTTCACATCAGATTCCCTACCAGCCTGTCCCTGAACAGTATCCCCTTTTTGAAAAGCTATTACCAGCCGCTCATCCAATCCTCATGCAAAAGATTGCATCACCTTTTGAGAACACGCAACCCAAGTTGTAGGAAAAAAGCCACTTCAACGCTCTACCCTTTGGCACATCAGGTCCAATTCAAAAGCTACCGCTATTCACACGGCTGCCATCATTGCGGTTCGAGCGATATGATGTGACTCAACCAGTGCATCCACGACCTTTCTGTCTATGTCAGTGCATGGCAGTACAAATACCACTTCCGATGTTCGTTCACAGGCCACGTCGCCATTCAGGATGTACGGTGCCACTAGAACACAACATGAAAACCATCAGACGTTAAGTAAAAAAGCCTCGACATCACACATCCATGCAGCCCATCCTGAATCGTTTTCACATAATTTTGACTTTGGAGCCCATGCCGATTCAGACAGCCCTCCTAACGGCAGTCGTCGGGGAGTCACGCATGCAGCATGTCAGCGTCTTGACTCCTGTTCTGGTCAATGAGCATGGGCCTCATATCTTGAGTCACAGTTGAATTCTGGATTCAAGGCGCTTATGTAGTATCCTTCTGCTTGTATCTTTGTCAGCAGCATGTTTGCCATCATTCTCAGCCTTTGATCATATCTTCGCATCGCCTATCCGCTGAACTTTTCCCTGAATTCGGAAGAACATTTGGCGCCAGCTCATGTGGTGATCATTATATTCCAATTTTTCAGCCCTATTTTTTAAGCTATAGTTGGTGACCCAAACAATGGACAATCCGTTTCACTGTCTTGTCTCGAGTGTGGCCAATGAATCACTGCATCTGCACGGGTATTGACAGCTGTGATTCCATCAACGCTGTTCAGCAATGTTTATTCATGTTTTGCTAAAAAAATGCGTGCGGTGTGCAGTGAGCCCTGAGCATGGAATTGCGCCGTGCTTGCCTGACGTCACCGAAATGTCCGTGACACAAACGGCTAGTTGAGCTCCAATGTCAAGCACGGAACTCCATCCACCTGCGCTCAGCCGGCCACGCGCCCGCCCTGTGGGCATTTAGCTCTCGCATTCCCCGGCCTCTCAACTCGAGTGTGTTGGCGCCGAGATGCGAAGCTTGTTCATGGCTTTGATGGGCGGATTTCGGGGAAAGGAGTTCCTGGCGAGGGCAATGGGAATTGGACACACCATGCTGGAGTCAGACCAGACAGGAATAGTAATCTGTCATAGAGTATATATGTGGTGCTGCCGTGTAAGGAACATCCCTCGTTACGGACTCAAAGGCCGACTCTCCTTCCCCCGTATCCCCATGAGGGCGATCGCTCCACGAAAGGGCGCCCAACCGTGATGGGGCCCAACCCCGCGAGGCCAGCCGTTGGCGCAGCCGCAGGTCATGATCCCGGGGGCAGCACTGCGGTGCTTGCTTAATAAGTGTCTTGATGATCTGCTCCACATTTTTTTTAATTTTCGTTGCCTGTGGTAATCAAAGGGCGCCATATCCCGCATGGGATCTTATTCGGACGCGCTGGTGTCTGGATCAGTTGCGCTTCTTGCTGGATGTCGTGAGCTCAAATGGACAGCTCGAGGCAGAAGGCACAGTCCCGATCTCAAGTAGAGTAATCGTCCACGCGGCAATCGCATACGCCGATGCACATATGGCAGTCCAAACTACAGGGGGGACAAAAACTCACACATGCCCGCTACGCGTGTACAACGTCAACCTGCATCAGGCGCTCCCACCCGCTCGTGAACGTCGCAGCCACCCCTCTCGCAAAGAATCAGATCAAAATTGCGAAGGCTCCCTGCCCTTTGCCCACCACCGAAACCCTTCCCTCCCCCTCACAAAGACAGGAAGGAAGAGCACCAAGGGCACCACACAACAGAGGCGGACAAATCAACAACAATCGTCATCTTCTGGCGCTCACGGCCCCGTAGGCCTTCCTTCCCCACAGGTCCTTGAGCACCTCGAACCGCGGGGGCCCCTCGTCCCCGCATCGCTCATACATCCCATCCAGCTCGTCGAGATCGTCCTCGCTGTCGCTATCCATGTCCACCGCCAGGCACTCGTCCAGCCGCTCCAGGGCGCTGGCGTCCGGCGCCTCGTACGAGACGCACAGCTCCACGGGGCACGGCTTGGACTGCCTGAGCTCGACGTCCAGCTGCTCCTGCACCGCGGGCGTGACGGCCTCCGGGGCAAAGTCGTCCGGCTGGTAGCGCTTCATGATGCAGCACATCGATCTGCGGTGTTGTGGCCACAAGGGAAGCTCAGCAAAGGGGGCGAAGATGCATAGAGGGAGGCGATCCATTACAACGCTATCCTTTACTGGCCTTCGCTGATGGGTAATGAGCGCAATGCAACATCCCTGACCTGCCCAGACACCCAACTGAATAATTGAGAAGGAAACTGCGCAGCAAGGGTGCCGCTGAGGGAGACAAACCTTCTCGTTAATTTCACAAGACGCGAAAAAAAATTGCACTCGCCCTCTCAAAGGGGTATTGGCAGGCAGTACTGAAGAAAGAAGCTGAAAGCAACGGAAGAGGTGATATGCATAGTACTAATCAACTTGCCCAACAACGTTTCCCAGTGACAAACAGCCAGTAGCAAAAAAAGTGCTCAGCTGGATGAGACATGACGTCAGCAACACACTGGGCGAGAATGCACATCGGCTCCTTGTGACAGCCTGCGTGCCACATGCCACCGCAAAGCCCTCGCGCCCAATTTGGCAGCGATGGGCAAAAGATGCCAAAGCAGGTCGTGTCCCCCTACATGGATGCAAACCCCACCCACGACGAATGAATGCCAACAGCACGATGACGACGGGCAGTAGAAAGTGGTGTCGGGAGGGGCAGAACAGCAGGCACGCAGGTAGGCAGGCAGAATTGGCGAGGTGCTGAACAAAATGGCAGAACGGTCAATGACTTATAAGAAATGTCAAACACAGAAAAACATCGGCAGTGGATTCGCAGGGCGTGCCTGAGAGACAGAGCAGAGAATATGTCGTCCCTGACGCCCTTGTCCGTGAGCAGCTCTTTGGGCATCATCAGGAGGTCGGCGGTGGCCGTCAAAAGCGGAAAAAACAAGTGGCTCGGCTCGCCCCCGACGTGGCTGCCACCCACATCAACCCTGAAAGCCCACTCGCTCCACCTGGCCACCAAACATGCAAGCACAGTTCTTCTTAAGATTTCGCTGCAGAAAAAGGGCGCAAGGCTCTGCCCAGGCCACAACGTGATGCTCCTGGCCCCATAGGCTTCCAAGTTTAGAGCATCGCTGGTGTGGCGGTGGAGCACTTTGCCGTCACTTGGCAAAGACAGACAATGTCTGACACTCACCCCCACAGCACAGCCACCCCAATGCCACCTGGGATCATTGCCCAATGGTTTGTCAAGTTCCTGGGTTCTGCAACCTGCCGTACACAGTTGACAATGACCATTGCATATTCTTGCACACTGCTCACCAAATGACCGAGCCCCATGCTGCCATTTGTATCAAATTCTGCACAATCCTTTAGGCAACCCCTCTTGCGGATTCTCCAGGAACGATTTTTGGGTGCTTCATGCATCATTTCACAATTGCTGAAAAAAAAACTGTGTGAGCCGCAACACACAGTTAACATTAACAAACAATGCACACGTGCCAGCAAGGGGACTATGGACATTTTTGTGCATCCTTGCAAGTGTTTCTAGAGGTGCTCCGCTGCAATTGGAGACCTGTGCCCCTCAGCCAGCTCAGCCAGCAAGACACAGCGGTTTGAACACACTTTTGCTCAGGAAGGGGCTCGTGTTGCTTGACCTTCTGCCCTCCTTATGATATGCAATGCACAAGGCAGGCCACCGGAATTATGCCAACAACCAATTTGAATGACAGTGCTTTGACGCATTTTGTTTTGGTCATTTTTTAACAATTGCAATCAAATGGTGCAAAAAAATAGCAGATGGACAGATAGAGGGCGACAGACAAATCTGCACACCTTGTCACTGCCATCTTCAGGTTCATGCCCACGCCGAATGTCAAGGGTCCTCGGCTGAATGGAAGCACTAAATCTTCAAGAAGTGGCCAGCCCTCCAGTCCTCCCCCCATCGTATCATCGATCACAGCAGTTCCCAAGGTTTCAGAGGGTGCCTGTGTGACGATGCCTGCCCCAAGCTCTCCTCCATCTTTGCAGAATGAAAGCAAGCTTTCAGCTTTGATTTCCAGCCCTTCCCACACTCTTTCCAGGTATAGCGCCACGTGTAACAATTCATATGCTGCCTGGTGTCAACAGGAGATGTGGATTCTCTTCTACCTTGGGATGCTGTCATTAGACATCGATCTATCCACAGGGCAGGCCATCTGCATTCTCTCGCAGTGGTTACCAACTTGTGGCAACTACAAGAGAATGGATTGTCACTCTTGTGCATGTAGCAGGGTACAAAGGCGCTGAACAACTCAGTTTCTCAAGTGGGATGCCCACAACCAGTTCAATTCACTTTGCAGGCCACACATGACAGCAACTTTCAAAGGCATCAGCACTGCTAGCAACAGGTCAACAGCTCTGCATACCCCAGAGGCCAGCTGCCCCCGCAGGCCACATTACAGGTCACAGCTATGTCAACACAAGATAGTGAGCTTCTTCTGCAGGTCGCATGTCACCTGACGGCTGAACCCATAGATAGAGTGGGCCACAGGCTAGTCATCCTGAGCAATGCAACAAACTCCGGGGAGAAGTGACGCAGGAAACAACACAACAGAAATAACAAATACGCAATAACACATAAGCAAAACAAAAGAATACAGAACACTGTACAACAGCAATGTGGGAGACCACCGAGCAATCCCCGTCGGGTGAATGCACAGCACCTTGCCCTGTTTTGTTCAGGATAATAAGGAGCAATTTGCACAAAAGAAGGCAATACAAGCGGCAGCAAAACAAACAGAACGAAAAGACCATGAGTTCCTGTGCTTTACCTGCCAGCATCTCCTGGAACAAGATCATGTCCATTCTCTTCATGCAGTTCCGCAGGACCTGGGTTTTCAATAGCGGCACATGGCCCTCCAGGCCCTTGCCAGAGGCGCACAACTGGAACTGCTCATCGACGGCGGCCAAGGCACCTAGCCACCTATGGACGGCAACGTCCTTCTCTGGACGCGGGCTGCCGGTGCTGCTGCACGAGGTCTGGTGACAAGCAGAGGCACACACAATCTCAACTGCTGCTTATGGCTTCCATGACAACACAGCAGGTAGGCGCGCTGTTGTTTTCCCAACTTTGCGATGTGCATCAGGCGGACTGTACTGGTCGTTGAGGGATGAGACGTGAGGTTGTAGATCTGTTTGGGGATCCACCAGCACAGGATGGACACAAAGCGTTTTCCAGATACTTTCCATATCGTGGGTACTCCCAGTACAACTACCAACAAAATGGGTGCAGCATAGTAACATTCAGAACTGCACTACCGAGTCTTGTACACACGTTGCCCTTTATATGTATCCCATTCAGATGGAGATTTTCAATTGACAACGCCACCACACACTCTCAAGTCACAGCTGGCCTTATTGGAAGAATGATATCTTGGCTTGATGAAAATATTGGAAGTTTTGTACCACAGGAAACAATACAACCCCATTCGATGGTGACCATCCTCATTGTCTGATGAACAGAAACAGCAGCAACATGCCACTGACATTGCATGGTGACTCTCTGCCCATTAGCAGTTATTGTTAAAACGCTAAAGAACAATTATTGTTGAACACTAGGTAGTGGAGCGATTCAGTGGCGAACTGGTGCCCCAGCATAGTCCTGGGGCACTATTTGGTACACATCAATGCCGTGACATGTGGATGCCACTCTCAAATTTAGCATTCTTGCTCATTCTAAGACCTCTCCACCAGATTCAAGGGTGCTGAACACTGCTCAAATGTGCAGTTTTCAGCTTCTGTGCTCAAAAGTGACATATGGCACGGTCGCCGTGCTGAGGCAGGCTGCAAGAGCAATCTGTCTACCCATCAAGCGCAGGCAATCAGCCTTCAATCCCACAAGGCCAGAGCAAGTACAGCCACACTCTGACCACAGCAGCTCACCAGTTCGCCACTGAATCGCTCCACTACCTAGTGTTCAACAATAATTGTTCTTTAGCGTTTTAACAATAACTGCTAATGGGCAGAGAGTCACCATGCAATGTCAGTGGCATGACAGCTGCAATCCATGTGGATTTCATTCCAGTCTGAACAGCCACAGCAAAAAGAAGATGGAAAGGGAACCTGGACAATCGGAAAGGACGTGTGTGTGCGCACCGCAGTCGCCACCTCCCCTTTGCCAGCCGTTCCCACCACCTCCGACATCAACACCTTCCACCACAAGTATTGCTGCACGCGATCAAAGATGTCCTTCTCCAGCTCCGCCACTTGCGGGGCAAGGGCCTTCACTGCCCAGTGCACCTCCTTGGGCCCCGGAGGCCCTGCGCCAGCCTTTGTTGCAAGGTTGGGCAGCAGCAGGCGCAGCTGCACGCAGTTGGTCCACCAGAAAGCGGCTGTGCATGTGTTAGCGCCGGCACCATCCACCATGGCCTTGATCGCCCTGAGGGCATTCCTGCCCGCTGCAGCACCCTGTTCTGGGCCGAGGGCAGCCACGGTACGCGCTATTCGCCGGGCAGGGGCGTGCATGTTGCGAGGCTTGTCCCGATGGCGGCCTGCATTTGGAATGCACATGTACCAGTTCGACCGCATTCGCCTTTGCAAAGCAGTACCCTCCCAGGCTGCACATTAGCATGCATCCATGCATTGAAGTGCCAGCTTGTATCAGTGGCTGTGACATGTGCTGGTTGCACTTACAAAATACTGCAAAGCACAGCCAGCTTCACAAATAGTGGGCTACTGCGCGACATAACCAGAGTGGAGAGGGAGGACTGGCATTTCGCATTCAGGCAAACACACTCAGATGGACAAAATGCTGATCTGATGTATGTAGCTCAGATCAAATGCAATGCATGTCCTTGCTACCCAGCAATTTGCGTTTTGATCACCGAATCGTGGTGATGGTACTGTGAACTGGGGGTAAAGTGACAACCACCACCAATTGTGCACAAGCATGCACGTGCATTGTCTCCATTAACCGCACTCCACTACCACATTCACAACTTCACCATGGCTAATAGCCACCCAGAGCACAGGCAACACCTTGCATGAGCGAAACAAGATGGTGCCTGTTATTGCATATGTGCAGATATGGGCAGACATGCAGTCCTTGTCAAAGAACACAATCTTCAGCATAAATGTGCACTTAGAAGTGCTGGATATCGAGCCCAACCGGATGCGCAATGTTGCACACAGCCTAGCACACACCATCCAAGCCTTACAGATTCGAAGTAACCTCTTGTAAGATCACATGTCATGTTCAGTTTCATGATTGGAAATCCACAGCAAGGCGTTTTCTGGCTGCCTGTCGATGCACATTGCACTGGAGCTCCCCAAAAGCCTTGCCAGGATTATGCAAGAGTTTCGCAGCAACACGCAATATCCCCACAGTTCAATAAAGATTTCTTTGCTTTGAATGTACAGTGCCCTTGCAGTCGAAGTCTGCCCTTGTCACATGCAGCACAACTGGGGCACACTTCACTGTGCAGAACTTCTGAGCTGCCAACATCAGGTCCAACGTTAAGCCCTTTGTCATATTACAAATGCCTACAATGTACTGCTGGGATAATGGAAAATGGTCACATGCACTGCCTGAAGAGGATTTGGTTGGAACAAATCTCAACAGCGACTGCAGACTCCCTGTGTAAGTTGTTCGCAGCAATGATCGATACCTGACCGTGCCAAGTACACAGACGCTTCAAGGAAGGCAGCAGTGCGCAGTTGATGTAGTCCTGCATAGTCCCTTGTTGCCACAGAGCCCTTTTCCCTTGATGCACAAATGAAATGCACAAATTATCGACAAAGTCAAGCACAGGCCAAGCCACAGACGACAAGCCTGAAAACCTGCTGCAGAATGTTGGCCGTGAAATTGCTCTCTTGCATCGAAATGGTGCGAATGTCTGCGCTATAAAGTATCACAACCTTGTGGCAGAGAACATTGAGTGAGGATCCAAATCTTGTTGTTAAATGCAATGCCCACCTGTGTAATGGGATGCTCAAGTTGTCCTTTCTTGAAGCCCCTTCCACATCCTCAGTTTTCCCAAGGGTTGGGGACTTATGATCTTTACCCTCCTTGTCAAACACCCTTGTCCACCTCCGAGGAGCATGGCCTTGCTCCATTGCCTGGCTGGTGCTCGTCGAAGGCTCAACATGCAGTGGCAAAGATTTGCTCCCTGACCGTGGCTCTTCACCATGTGTGTCCTCACCAGAAGTTTCAGGAAGCCCATGGCCTTGCTGCAAGCCGCCCTTCTCAGGGAGGTCAGACCGGACACCATGGTGCTCACCCCTGGGACTGTGGGAAGTCGAGTCAACAAACGGATTGGCACCTGATTCAGTGTGCCTGATGGGCAAACCCTTCGGAGCACTCTGCTGGGATGTTATCGGATCTGCAGAGGTCTGGCCAGAGGCAACAGGCTCAGCTGTGGCCCCCTGAGAAGGGAGGCATTCTGCACCACCTGGTGTTGATACCACCGTCTCTGCTGTGCTTGGCCGTAACGGGACAGGTTTACCTGTGCTCTGAGGGGATTTCGCAGGCCCCATCCTGCCCTTTCTACCCTTCCCAAACCTCCCAGATAGTGACCCACTCTGAACAGAGGGCAACGAATCAACCCCACTATGAAAAGATGCTGGCGACCCGATGCTCTCCTGGGCCGGCAGGGAGCCAACCGGGCTTTGCCAGGAGTGCTCAGATTCAGGTTCAGACTGCCCAGATGGTTCAGGCTCCAATGCAGCATCTCCGCCTTGCCCATCCTTTGTACTTTCAGGCTCAACAGTACACACATCATCCTGAGCAACTGGCGATTCCATTGATCTTCTTCCAGACCCACCACCGCTAAATCCGCTCCCTGCGCTCTCATTTTCGGCCACTTTCCCTTCATCAGTCTCCTCATCACTGCTGCCCAGGGCGGCAAGGAGACTCTGGGCAGCATCCTTGACCTCCTGTTCTCTGGTCGTCATCTTGGGGGTCTTCACCCCCTGCTCACTCCCATCCATGGAGGCAAGCCATGAGCTGACGCGATCAGGCGGGGGAGGCGATGGGTGAGCCCCAGAGGCCGAATTCGCTGGTGGGTTGGGCTCACTGTCCAGGTCGCTATCCCTGAGAACGCCATCGGCATCATATTCGTTCGCAATGGCATCCGGGACTGCCCTTCCACCACCATCCTGGCTTTCGTCATGTGTTTCAGCGAGTGTCACGCCAAGGGACTGCCTGCTGGCTTGCCTGCAGGCCAAAGGTTGGGTCATCAGGACCACTGTGTAGTTGCCAACTGGCCAAACGAATGTGTTGCTCTGGACTGTGCTTTGGTTCAGTGTGCCATTGCCAGGTTAATCATGACGATTCATTCAAACTTGAAGCTGAAAATCAACAGTTGCTTATCTCGACTGACACAATAAGTACAAATACAAGCCATTCTTAAGGGGTCATGCCTTCACAGATTTGCCCTCACTACAGCAAGAATGCTGAGTACACAGAGTATGCATGCTAGAACCACAAACAGCTTCCAAACTTCAAGCTCAAGAAAGGAGCCCTTGACATGAGCACACTGCACTAAAGGTGGATCTGCCAGGAACCCAGATTGTGTACAGTGTACTCAAGCAAAGTCAACAGGACATTCCCTCACCTCAAATACTCTCTGTCACTCTCCCTGATGGTATTCAGGCGCGGAAAATCAATTGCAGGCGGATTGGGGCTTTCCGGGAGACCATCATGGGCCCCAACCTGGGGACTGTCTGGCTCCAAACCAGGCCTGTTTGCCAGGTGTTCGAATCCTCTTAAATCATCAGCTTGTTCGCCAGTCAGCCGACCTTGCTTCCTCTTTTCTTTCTTGTGCCAAAATGAACTTAAATTGGATGTCAGTGCACTCCCTGGAGGGCAGAAAGCCAAGTTCAGCACAAAGCAGTCATCGTCACCACAAAACAGACTGCTCATTCAGCACAACATGGCAATGTAGTAGGGACTGTTGTTCCCAATGCAACAGGCGTTAGCAATTGCTGAGGCAAAGCTACCCAGTGACAGCTGCAGCCAGAGTATTACTTGTTAAAGGAAAGCTGACATCAACAACACAAGCATAGAGTTGTCTCAAAAAACTCCATGTATTGGCTGCATCATATTGCTGGGCAAGAGGAATCCAACCACGATCCCAGATGGAAACGAGTTCCATGCGCAGCATGGTCTTCACTAACATAAATCCAAACTTTTTGGACCTTGACAAGCTGTCGATGCGAATGCATGACCACACACACCTGTTGTATCAGAGCTGTGCGAGCTGGCAGCGCTCCCAGGGCCAGAGGCGCCTTTCCACGTGCACCTGCAGTCGATAACAACTCAAGCGATGCCTCCAGGAAAGGAACCGTGTACACCACGCCACCTACCCACCCACAGTCAACCGCACACAGTGGACCTAGTGTCATCAGAGATTGCACAACGAACAATGCTGCCGATGTTGGTTGGCCAGGGTGGCCAACCATCCAGTATAACGTACTGCGCCGATTGTGCAGCTTCCCCAAGCAAGTGTGTTATCCCTCCCCACCTGAACCCCCTCCTATCAGCACAGGACACTCTCACAGTTCCCTTCATGCCTTCTTTATCCGGGATGCCACAACACCCATACTTGCATGAACGCCTACAGTTTTGTCCACTCTAAAGAATTGTTGCTGAAGATACAAACATCGCTTGCTGAAGTCTGAAGCCTTAAGCTTGAGCCCGTTCTATGTTGAAAGATGTCCTGGTAACTTGGGGACTGCCGCACGATCTACTGCTTCGAGTTACACAATACAGAAATGGCTCTCACTCCACCTGCAGCTTGGGATATGGATGCCCGCTGATTGACGTGTGTTTCATTCTGTACAAATACCCTTCGCCAGCCCCACAGCCCAGGCGCAAAAATTTGAGATTGCGCAAATCGCCATTGCAAAAGCGCTCTGTTCGACGCATTGATGGGCCAATGATGCCACGCGCTGCTTAAATTCATGCTGCACGCAGAATCCACGGAAAAGCAAGCTCCGTTCTGCGCAGCCAAGGCCACCTCCACGGCCCGCCCTGCCGTGCAGCCGCACCTCAGGCTCACGGACAGCTTCGGTGTGCCCACGGCCGACTGAATCGACTTGCTGCACGCGATGTCGAAGTCCCGCTTGACTTCGTTCAGCGGCGCAGCGTACTGCGCCAGGTCGATGACCACGCGGCCCAGCGACTTGGTCTCGCCCGAGCGCTCCGTCTCCAGGACCGCCAGGATGAGGGCCTTCTTCTTGAAGGGCCCAGCGGTGGAGGGTTTCCTGCCTCCATCCTGCGCAGCGAGACCCCACGCGCCCATCAGCCGTAGGACTCCAGCGGCGAGGTTACCCGAAAGAAAACCCACAGGCATTAATCCGTCGCCTTTCGGCCTCAACGAGCGGCCAAATTCGCAGCTGGACAGCACCGGGGATGGGAGGGGGCTTCCGATTGAGCGACCTGAATCTCCTTCGCGCGAATTCGGGCCGCGATCGGCTCGGTCGGATGCGCCTCAGAGCGCTAGGAAGGCGTCCCGGACTTGCCGCGACGTGTGCCGCCCGGTGCCGTCCGCCCCGCCCGCGGGAAGGCACCATTCTTAGATCGGCAGCCCGATCAAACTCGCCGTCCGATTTCTCGACTCCGAAATTCGCCGCCCCCGAACGCGGGAAGTTCCCCCCCACCCGCCCCCTGCCGGCATCCCCCGATTCTACGGGATCCCCGCACCTTCCCTGGGCCCCTATTCCCGCCCCCGACCCTGCCGCACCATGTACAGCGTCGCCGACAGCTGGAAGGCCTCCTCGAACTCCACCGCGCTGCCCAGCCTCCCTGACAGCGGTTGTGGCATCTTGGATGCCGTCGCACCGCGCTTGCTCTTCTTGGAGCCCCGCTGCCAGCCGATGGCCACCGCGCGGTCGACCGCGGGCCAGGGCGCCAGCGCGTGCACAGTCATGCTGAAATTGAACCGCACGGCCCCGGAGCGCTTCCTGAACTTGTTGAGCATTGCTGCGGGCAGGCGGGTGGAGGCCGCCCGCGCCGGGGGACACTGCGACTCGGTGACGCGCGTGTGGCGAGATGGCGAGAGGGGAGGGGAGGGAAGTTTTGGCGCGGCGCCGGTGGCGGACTGTTGGGAACGGTGTGTGATGATGTCACTTCATTCGGAGCGGGGTGATGGATGGGCGGCAGACGGGTGTGGTGTGGCGCCCACTGACCGACGTCTGCACCCCGATGTGAATGTGACCTGGGCAGTGCCCACATCCACATCCAGGACCCGATGTGAATGTGCAGGCCCTCGGGGTCATGTGGCGAAACCGATGTTTAGGCCGCAGGAAATGTGCTGTGACCTGTGCTCAGGCGCTGCGACAGTATGCGGCTGGGCGGCCCAACCCTGTGCGTGCTGATTGTTTGCACGGCGTGCTGTTTGAGTCGCCCTCTCTGACACCCGTGGAGGCCATTTGCGCATGGTCTGTGCTCGGCTGGACGTGTGCACGACACGGCTGGCGAAACCGCTGCCTGGGATGGCCCGAGTGTGCCACCATAGCAGTTGTAGGCACAAGCGGGAAATGCACAGTCAAAATAACACGGTTTTGGCCTTAGATGGACAATGTAGCCGCAAAACATGCAGAGCAGCTGCACCAACTGCTCAACACACAAAGATGCCGAATTAAAAATGAAAAGATAGTGCAAAAAGAAAACGGGTTGAGGTGCCATCAACTTCCCCATAAGACTGAAAGCTTGATACAAGGTGAAATACTGAAGTGTGGATAACGACAGCAGAAGAATTTTCATAGGTTTGCTCGCTCTTAACTTGGGGTGAAACACGATGGGCACCCATGAAACTGCTGAAAGCCAGAGTTTGCACACTATTAGGGCTTGATTTGACGGGACACCAATTCTAATCACATGTTGGTGCCATGCACCCGAAATGTGCCATACTCAAGTCCAGGATTTTGACAAGCATCACCAGCGGAAATTCCAAAGTTCTTACGGTCGTGCAGAACCTACTGACCATCTTCAAATGTTCTGTGGCGCACGAATAGCACGTGCACCTACGAAGACTCATTTCAAAAAGCAACTTAGTCCAGGTTTCCCCAGGAGGCATGTAGGCTATAATGGGAGCGGTGACTACGGTAATGTTGCAGAGAAACGCGATGCAAGAAGGATTGTCGAACAAAGAACAGGGCGTATGTGGCACATACGATCAAATGCGGCTGTATGTTTCTTCCAACGTGATTCCTTTTCACTCCTTCGGGGGCTCTGGAAGTATGCCTGTAGAAATACCAAGCGCATTACTCAACACGCTGGTGCTCGTGTCGTTGTAGCATCCTGTGCGAAGGGTGGCGTGTGTCTACAAATGTGGTGCTTATGTAGCGCGGCTGCGGTGCAGGCGCTTGCCTCAACCTTCCATCAATTTTCAGGCTTTTGGGCTGCTCTCATCGGCGATCATCGCTTTTGGCGTCCCATTTTTCAAATCACCGCAATTGCTACAATATTGGTTGTGTTTTTCCCTTCAAACTGCTTTGAAGTTGTGTGGCCTTGTTACGTAATGTTGCCGAGTCATCCTGGCATCGAAATAAGGTTTGGCGCTAAGGGGGGTGGGGGGGGGTAGTAACTTAGCATCAATTGAAGCTAAGCGTACCAAAATCCAAAAAGCATCTTTCCTAGTAATGATTCTTGCAATCTGTTTCGGACTGCAAATGAGCAAAAGGAACCCAGTTCTGATTCTGGGCGTTTGAAACGGGTATCTGTTCAAATGTGCGATTTGGCTGCCTCGTCTTCCTCGATTCGTTTTCATTCTGCTTGTCCCGACCGATGCCATCGCTATTCGCAGTGTGCAAGCTTTGTCGCCTGTTCTGCGATTGTCACGCCTCAGTGTGGTTGATATCACTATTTTAACACTCAGCTGTCGCCGAAGATTCGTAGTTGCTATACGTGGAGCTGGGCCTGAGCTGAGGACAGCGCTTCAAGCCTTGTGAAGGCTTCGCCTACCGTATGCCGTATGTGGTAGCGCTGCTGCGATCAAGACGATTCGTATTGGACACAGAACGAATTCGTTTGTGGTGGCGTCGTCGAGTTGTGCGGATTGGGCCGCCTGATTCGAAACTATAACGGATCGTTGTGGTTCTTCCACCGCTCCCCATGTTTACCGTTCAGCTTTTTTCAAAACTTTGCAAGAGAGTTTGATACGCTCTGTTCACCGTTGCAAGCTTGTTATTTTTACGCGCATTTGTGTGTAAGAGCTTTTAAAGTCTGCGCGCGTAAATAATTGTTTGAATGCAGAAATATGGGCCCTGTGTACATAAAGACAGTACAAAATGACTCTGAGGGTCCGGGGTTTGGCAGCCGAACGCTCGAATAAGCAAAACACGATTTTTTTGATTCGATGACATGGTTGCCCTTGCCGAGGGCGAGGTGGACACTAGGTTGCGGGTGCTTGAGGGGGCGGAGGACTGATCAATGCTTGGGGCATCATCATGTGACCTGGGTGTGTCGACGAGCCGTAAAAATGCGTAAATATGACCGTAAAAATAAGCGTGTCTCTGTTTGCGCATTTCTGGTGTAAGAACACAAAGCAAAAGTAAATACAAGTGGTGCCATAGACGTAAATAAACAATCCTGCACCATTGTACCAGCTGCTAGTCCTCATCTGACTCCTCTTGCACCCCTTTTTGCTTTGCGATACAGTAGGGGTCCCTATATAGCGCCCCTCCAATAGCGCCCCCGGCCCCCAATAGCGCCCCCTTTTTTGGCTTGTCACCATTTCTGTAGTACTTTATGCAGCTTTGTTGCGCAGTGGGACCTCAAACTAGTCTAGGTGCCCGGTTTAGTGACCCCTAGTCAGCGACCTATCTAAGTTTAGTGACCCCCTTTACGGCTCGTCACCGTTCCCGTAGTGCTTTGTTTCACTGCGACAGCCCCAGCGCCCGCGACTTCGGCGCCGCGACAGCCACTGGCCCCAAAAGCCGGTATGGGCCCAGTAGGCTGGGTGTAGCGTAGCCCCCACACTGGCGGTCAAGGTACCCTGTCACTGGCAGCTAGGGTACCCCCTACTGGTGGCCAGAGTACACCCTATATTGGCAGCCAGGGTACCCCCTACACCGGCGGCTATGATACCCCCTACACTGGCGGCCATGATACCCCCTACACCGGCAGTTTAGGGTACTCCCTACATTGGCGGCCATGGTACCCTTTACACCGGTTGCTTAGGGCATCCCCTTGACACAATAGGGCCCCCGGCCCCCAATAGCGCCCCCCTTTTGGCCATGTCACCGGGGGGGCGCTGTATAGGGACTCCTACTGTACAAGCATTTATAATTTGCAACTCCGAAAATTGTTAGAATTACCTAGCAATTTAAGGAATTACCTGGCATGATGAGTCAGAAATGCTTCATAATATGCTTTGATGGCACTCCGGTATCCACAAAGCCTACCTTGTGGCACAAGCAAGCCGTCATGGCAGTCCTAAAATGGGAAATGCATGATGCGGCGATAACACAGTGTCGTGGCGATCGTTCTGTAGGTCACCCCAGAGGCGAGTTTGTGAGCATGTCACTCTTTCACTCACGAATCCCCAGAACATTATGTGAGTGGTCATTTTGAATAGGAGTTTCAATCGCTCAGTCTCTTTGCTCAAGATCTTGTGGCAAGGCAGGCGTGTAAAGGGTCCGAAGGGTCCACAATCAATCAGAGGCCTCTGTAACCGACATGCTTGAGTGCCCGTGAGGCATGCGTCCGGGGCAAGGTTATTGCAAAGCGGCTAGTCCAAAGATCTCACATGTAGTCAGTCTCGTGTACCTTCAACGGCTCTGATCCCACTGATCATCCAAGGGTCCGTTCTGAGCCACTCAAAGTCAACGGCTCATGATAACGCGAAGCGCCTACTAATCCCAAATTAGTTTGGCGTTCCCTGGGGCCCCAAGTTGGTGCCATTCACCCCCGCAGATCCCATTGTTTCCGCTGATTGGGCCAAGACGGATCAGTGATGGTGGGGCGACCAAGCGGGCTCGTTCCCGCCATCCCGCCTTCCCGCCTTCCCACCCACGGACGACGATCCGGCACCAGTCAGGAAAGATGGGATACGGCCTGCCTCCTTGGATATTCAAGGGCAAGTGAGTGGCCCACAGCCAGCAGAATGTCGACTTGTCCCTCGATTTTGCCGCCGGATGGGCGGCGCATCCTCTTGACGCGACTGCACCGATGTGTTTAGGGCCCTTTATCAACTGCAGCTCGTCAGATCCGAAGAGGTGAGGTTCGGCGTCGCCTCCCCTGCCTCTGTGTCGGTTAATGGAACCGCCTCGGAGCCATGGCCCCCGCCTGCTTCCGCGACTGAAGAGGAAGATGCAACGGACATCCAAAGAATGACAAAACGGATTGTCGCCTCTCGCGCCCGTTCTGGAGAGCTGCGAACGGGCTGTGCTGGCAGAACCACAATTTGTGCAATCAATTTGTAGCTGTCTAGGTCGGGCGCCGAGGCGCCGCCCCCAAATGGCGTTGGCTTGCTGTCCGTTGCCTTCTGCTGCTGCAGTCGTTGACTGTGCGCCGGTGGAGGCCATGGCTTTGATGGCTTTGATACGCAATGCACTCGTGAATGTGCGAATGGATGCGCGCCCCTCCGTCGATTCGAATGACGCTTTGCTCATCCTGCAGGCAAGGAAATATGTTCCGCCAAACGTGAAGCTCGTTGAACTGTTTGGGTGAGAGTTGGCGGGAACTGGGGTCCTGATGCGCATTCACGCGGGGTGAAGGTGGTGATGCCACACTGTGGTATTGTGGGAAGCTATAGGCATTGCCTTGGGGGCTCAGTTGCTTGAAGTCGTGCAATCCTGCACAGCCTGCACTTCATCCCAAGACAAACGTTGGGCATTCACATTTCTTAAAGTGATGCAGGGCAGCCCATGCCGCAATCTACATGTTATGTTGGCATCCCATGCATCTTCCAGAAATGCACAGTGGTCGTTGCCTTAGGGAGGGAGCACAATCCGCAGCATTCATTCACCACTCATGCAACCCATTGACAAACAAAGCTGGCAGTTTTCCATTGTTTTCCCAAATATTTGCGAATTATTCAATGCAAATTGCGCCAAAGTAGCCCTGGTTGTCTCCCTGGCCAGGGATTCGCAGTGCATCTTGTTGTCTGTGTGCTGAATCGCATTTTGAGTTTCTGGGCATGAACTAGAGGCTCCTTAGACAACCTGTCCACACAATGCTGTGCAACATCCACAAAGCAAAAAGGCAGGCAATCCAAAACGTTGTGCTGCTGGTGTGTGTGTGTGTGGCGAGCATGTGCATGCAAGTGCCTGTGGCACACAATCATTGCAGTATCCTCCTTACTACCACTGTGCTTGTTTGTTATCGAATGCAGTCTTACTGTATGCAGGTACACACTGGGAGGGTTCTACCTCGCAAGATATACAGACAGTCCAGCCGGAGCCTTTGATGAGGTGAGGGATAGAATTTGCAGTGGCTGAAAAGGAAGTTGGATGCTTGGATTGTGAACAAAACTGCAGATTGGACACTCTCTCTTGTGCTGTGCTTGAGCTATTCATTTCCTGTATCGATGTCTGCATACAGAAGTGGTGAAGCTCAACCCAAGTTGGCTGTGCTGATTCTTTGTGTCTGTGTTCAGCTTGTTGTTCTCGGTGGGCTTGCATGGAACCGCCCAACTTCATGTGCATGGGCTGCACGAGTATATGTCAACAACAGGTGACAAGAAGATGCCTGCGCTCTCGTACTCCCTGGCATTTTCTTTTCTACTCTCCACACATCACAGACGCCTGTCTGGAACAACATACAAAACAATTGGCAGTTGTTTGGTTTGAATGCCCTATCAAATTTGGATGGGTGTTTCTGTGCATGCACTATGTTGGCTTCATCATCCTTTTGCAGGTATTCCTTTTATTCTGCAGCATCCATCATCGGTTTTTGCCCCAGTCTGATCTTGTACTTGCACATGAACTACAATGTGCTGTCTTGACATCAGCTGGCAGCAGTGCTTGTGATTCAGATGTTGTCTGTCTTTTTGTGCCTGTAGGAACCTATGTATTGGTATGTGCTGCTGGTTAGACCATAAAGGGAACAGCGTTTTTGCCTGCACTGCTTATTTTCTTGTGCTGTGCAATGCAGACATGCTCGTACACATGGCCTGACTCATTGTGGTCTGCCCTCACGATTGGCATCATTCAAAGCCACGCCAAACAATGACGCAACGGTCATGATGAGGGGTGGCTCGAAGTGGGGGGGTACATGGTGGAACACGGATGAAGGTAGCCGCCATGTTCAGTTGCTAGATGCAAGGCATTGTTGATGTTGCATCCACTGGACGCCCATACTCTTGAATGTGCAGCTGCAGAAGATGGCTTGTTGTGTATTTCCTTAATTCATGCTATCAACTGTTGTTAAAGAAATTGTTCGTGAGGTTTTGTACAATGTGCTTGGTGCAGAAATCCCGCCTCAGGCCGTAGTTGTTCGCAACAGAGAGCGTTGGTTGTGGTTCTTCAACAGCAGAAATGGGTTAAGGATGCCTGTGTGCACATTCAACTTCAACAATGCAAAGAAGGGAGCAAAGGGCCCGAGAATTAAAATGTACCTTCCCAGTTACAGGTACGGTCCTTGAGAACTGTTGCAAATTATCTTGCTAGTGGGGATTCGGCACTTTGCTGGCAGTGTTGGAATCTGGAACACAAGGACCCTGTGAAATAATAGAAGCGTTACCCTGATAGTAGAAGGACGCAAGTTTTGGGCGCTGCATAGGTGGTGGGTATATATTCTAGAGAGACATGCTAATTTGCTGCCAGACCTGTGCTTTGGCCGTAGACGCTGCATTACTGTGTCAGATAAACACCCTTCCTTTGCGATTTGGGCCAGTCATCCTGCAATTCACTCATGCCGTTGTGTTGTCGACTTGGTGTTTCAACGATTGAACATGGACCGATTGGTCCAAGACTGTGAAGTGAAATTCCCTTACCTGAAACATCAATGTAACACAGGGTTCGCATCTTCTCACTTGTTGTCACCACTGGATAACGTCATGTATAAGGTACTTGTCGCTCGCTAATGCCACAATGTGTGAGTCCAAATGAACCACAGTTTTTGTTGGCCACACTGGCAGCTTTCACAAATCAGCAAATGTAGCTGCAGGTGCCATTTCTTTCAGCACATGCAGACCGATGCCATATGCAAATTTGCCAGCACGCCATCCTGGGAACCTTTTGATGCATTGAGATTTGCCTTGGCAAGTGGTGTAAAAGGGACTCCTCCAGTGACAAAATTGCCCATATGGATATCCCTGCTGGGTGCAAGTCAGTAAAGTCAGTGGACTACATGACAATGTACAACTAATTTGCAGACATAATTCAGAGGACATACTGCAGAAGTATATGTTTTGTACTGTTCTGCAAGTCAGCTGAATGCTGTTATCCTTTTTGCTGTCCTTTGCGTCATTCCTCACAGAGAGGGCAATACGGAGTTTCACACCTTTGGCCATTTTCAAGCATGAGTAGATCTCAGAGGACAGACAGAGGCTGTGGATTTTGCAAGTGCTGGCATGGAGGCTTGCGTCGTCAAGGCGTTTCTAAGTCACCTTTATTCTGTGAACACAGTGGCTGCACCCCCCACGTTCGGGACATGCTGAAGTACTCTTTGGAGCTGCGCACCAATGTGTCCCTTGTCCGACCAGTACAGTTGACGTTGCCACCAGGCGAGGAAGACAAGGAGAATCGGGAGATGCTCACCGCGGTGCTGTGCGGAAAGCCACTTGTGGCTCTATCCTTTAATGACATGGAGGTTAGTCAATGCTCCCGGGCTATAAATAGCAGGCTATGCAGCACTTTATGTATTGCAAAAATTTGGCTGGGGGCTTTGTCAGTGTGCAATTGCCATGGCTCTGCCGTCCAGCAATTGCTGGACGAATGAATTTGCCAAATTCCCAGGGCACATGTAGCAAGGCAATGTGCATCCCCAATACCTGGCCACGGGCTGCTCATTTCCAACCTTGCCCACACAAGTGGATCGGGGTTTGCCAGCGAACGCAATTCTGAACCAGTGCATTCCCTCATGGCCAATCACGCCGTTTACGTAAGGCATGTTGCTTTCAGTGTTGGATGTGCAGCCACAGCTCCTGCATCATGCTACAATCAAGAACGCCTGTGGTCTCCTTTGCTTGCTGACATTGGGAATGCTCTTTGATTCGGTAGTGTCATTTCTGCCACCATTCTAGTGCTTTTTGGCTCTTATGTCTGGCTGCCTAACGCTGTCGTTGTGCCTCCTGTCTTGCTACTCAAGATGAACGTGGAGGCTCCAGAGGTGGTTGTGAGGCAGGGGCCCAAGCCCAGTACCCCCAACCAGAAGTTGTGAGGGCGAGCCTTGCTGGCAAGCAAACACAGGGCTACAGAGGCTTCCGCTGCAGGGTTGCATGGGATCTGATTGAATGGAAATTCGAGAGAGTCCAGTTTTGCGTTGTTGCACCCTTGCGCACGCATCCTTGCAGTTTTGCAAGATGCATTTTTGAGGGAGTTGGGATCTGCAGATACTCGCAGAAGGCCGTCGACATGGGCATTGCTTGTACGGATCGCCAGAAGAGAAGCGCATTTAAGGCGGGTTTTCTTCATCACCCATGCATGTCAAGGCGGTGCGCCAATCCTTGAAGCGCACCCATCCCTCGTGCTGTATTCAGACTCCCTGTCTTGCGAATGGCACTGTTCTACCTGGCAATGAAGGTGACGCTGCCGTATCAAAGGGAGACGTTTCACTGATGCCCCTGTGATGACGCACTGCACATTATCCTGGGGGGACGCCCGGTATTAACAGTTGTGGTGGAGGAATGAGCGGGATAGTCGAGGCTCTCAGTGCTGTCTGCATGTTGGCTTTATGCATCACATCAAGGGCTACTCGAGCATGCCAGGCCAATGGGAGCTTCGGCTGCCGTGCTGTCACCGTATCGAAAGGCTTTGCATAGGCATGTCCCAGACATCCGATCTGGCGACCCACATATGCACGTTACCAAACAGAACCTTGTCGCTCAGCAAGCCCACTGTTCGACCCTCCGTTACTGGACCACGATGCCGGGACCATCAAGTACTGAAGTTGTCTTGAAGATGAGGCCAAGATAGCCCCCATGGAAGTGTTATCTTCCACGGAGAACAAGGCGTAAGTGCAGGAGGAGAGGTTGAGAATAGGCATTTATCTGATGCCACGTACACATTAATATTTGTGATGCATTTGTTGTAAAGGAATCCAGTATGTGCCTCTGTCGATGACATGAAACGTCGTTCCACACTGTGAAAACTGCCGCGAATCCTGGAATTAGTCGTAGGACCGACGGTGCACAAGGTGCCCTCTTGCCAATGGTGTGAAGATGTGCTCAAAACGTTACCACATTCACCCATACCATCGCTCGTGGTGTGCAGATCAACCGCTCAACTCACACACACCAGTCGCAAATGCCCCATACCCTTCAGCTCCGCACATGAAGTCATGGGGCTGATGCCGGTCGCGGAGTTAGGGAGTAAAGAAGTCATGAAGATCATTGTCGGGTTTTGGAAGATGGACTTTAAGGGTTCCAGGTCCACAGTACCCTTCATGACTTTCATGATCCCTTCGTGACATTCGTATCCAGAACTGATAGCCATCGGACAATCATCGCACCAGCCAGCAGGCCCACGGCTGGGAATACCGTAGCACAGTATGCCCTTCCGCGTAGCAACGTAACGTTTGGCCTTTTCTATGCAGAACAACAATGAGAATGTAACGGTGCCAAGAAAATGTGGAGCGGTGCCAGCCGCAACACAGGGGTCTCTGGACTGCTCGTGACATCTGGCAGCCCCAAATGCATGAGTCGCTGTGGTGGAAAACCGGCATTTGAGCCATGTGAACTGAGCGGAGTCGCCACTGTGGCTGTGGCCATGATGCCGAGCACCAAAAATAACAGTCTGTTGAAAGCATGCGGAGCCAGCACGGCAAAATTGAAATTTCAAAATGGCGAAGGGTTGAATATATATTGTACGGTAAGCAGCTCTCTGAGTCTTTCCATGAAAGCTCGGTCTTGGTCGTTGGTCACTTCCAGCAACTTGGTGGGCATGAAATTAGACGCTGTTTCTTTTCGGTGAGGAACCTTCTTGCTTCGGACACCGTAAACACCGGCGTTGGCCTTGTCAGTGGAAGAAGGGGTCGTCATGGCAAAGACAAAGGGACTAAAGGAAGACGCTATGTCGACTTTGGTACACATAGCGTCAAACTGACGTTGGGGTGGGGGTGGGTCCAGACCTGGACGCAAAGAGATTACGTTATTGACCCGAGAGCGACGTAAGGAGGAAAGGTGCCTAAAAACGCCACTGATGACCGTCAAACAACCCATGACATGTTCCTAAGCCTCTTGTAAGCGTTCGACCTTCAAAAAAGGCCTTAGAATGGATCAATTTGCAGCCATTGAGGCTGCCCGCCTCACCTACAATGGCATTTAGAATCCAATTTTTCAACCCACTGAAGTCTGCACAACTTTCATTGTTTTTCTCCTTCGAAACACCTGGAAATTGAGTGCTACTGGTAGGTAATGTTGCTAGGTCATCCTGGCTTCGACATAAGGATCGACGTTACAGAGGGGGGGGGCCCTCTCAGCTCAACGTCAAATTGACGCCAAGCGTTCCAAAATCGACAGAGCGTATTCCCTAATATATTCCAACTTGGTGTTGGGTTTGGGTGGCACGTCGGCCCGCCCAGAGCCTCGAGGTCAATCGCGCTCGCGGCCAAGGGCCAGGTTTCCGCGCTTGCCCCGGGCACAGCGGCGTATCCAGCCGGACGCCGATAACGGCACGGTCCAGCCCTGCCCTTTCACAAAGAGGCTCGGAATCGAAGCCGGGCACCACAGGTGCGGATCTCGCGCGCGTGAGCGTGACGCACGTCGCGCCGCGCTGGATGGCATCCCCATCCAGAACCTTTGGCGCGATCCGATTTGTCTCGAGGATCGCCCTATCCGGGAGGTCCAGCGTGTAACGGCAGTCGTCGGTGGTGGCGATGCCCCGGCAGGATGCTCAGTAATGTCGACCACCTGCGGGCGGGACCATTGTCGGGCTGGACGGTCGCCGGCCCCCGGCCGTCCTTGTGGATTGCTCGCGCGCCCACAGTTGCATTGCATCGCGAGGTGCAGGATTCAAACTGCCGGGAGCCAAGCGCGCCACTGCTTTCATGCCCGTAATGCGGGAGTTTGGCCATGAACGGCCATCCTGTGTCAATTGGCCCCATGGGCCCAGGAAGATGGCACGTTCGGTGCGCCTTGAAGTCCCCACAAACCCCTGACGGTAAGGGTCCCCATGAGCTGAGGGTTGCATGAGGCGCGTTTCTGCGCATGAGGCTTCCTAGTTGGCACTCAGGTTCCATGAGTGACGTGCAATCGCAGTCCAGCAGCCGACACATGTCTGCTCGCAACCCATTGACGTCGCGAGAGACTGTGGGGGCAGTGGAAAGTTCTGTTCCATTGGGTGCGCCCCATAGGGGGTGGTGATCGCTGCGATCGAAGTCGATGGAGAGCAACGAGGGGGCTAATGACGTGCCAGAGTTGGCCTGAGAATCCAGATTGTTGGCCGATTGGATCAGTTATCAGAAAATACAACGGGCAGCCAGGCCACCGTCCCTCCGAGCGAAAGCTCGCTTTCTTCGTAGCTGCAAGTCGGGTGAACTTCAAATGTGTGTTCTCAGGTGTTGTTCAAGCAAGAGCCCTACTGGTGCATATGTCAGAAGACTCTGACAAAACGCTGTCTTGGCACGTGCACACGATGTTAATCGCTGGTCATAAAGGGGGAAATGATTCCAACAAATGGTGTACCTAATTGTGTTCAAGCAAATACTGCCTTGATCCTTCTCTCCTTTCAACGTTGTTATTGGCTGAGAGGCAGGGTTTGACTCTGGTGGATTCCACCTTGCACATTCCTGTGCTTTCATTCAATCGCAACACAGTGCAAGCACCAGGCACAGAGGCAGCTCCTTTGATTGCCTGGAAGCTTCACCAAAACTGGGAAGACCTTACGCACATTTTCCTGCAGTGCTGGTCCCATGATGAGATGATGTTCTCGGCTGCAGTTGCACTGCACATTTTTGCCACCGTGGATTAACAAAGGATACTTGGCAGTATGTGTAGTACGCGGACGCTACATTGTGGTTTGCACCTATGCAGTAGTTTAGCAATGCATAGCAGTAGTACACAATAGCTATCAATGCTACTTAGAATCCATAGATTATCTATTGAAACTACTTTGACCGCATGTGTTTCGACTGGACAACCAATGTCTTTCCACCAATCCCAGTGAATGCTGCACAAGGGCTGTCAGCCCTTAGTGTTAAGCTCTACATGCGATCATACTGGTCATTGACTGGATCGCTTTGGACAGGGGCGTTGGGCCGATGTCTGAGTATTCCTGGTCATCATCGCAAGGCGAGACGCCCAGCTGGGGCTCACGATGGAAGGGAGCGCCCATAGGCGAGGTTGGTCAACAAAGCCTCATTTGTTCACAATGAATGAAAACCCTGGGAACATGATCTGGCATGCATCTGTCTCTGCCTGCCAACTGTTTTCAGTGTTCATGAAGTGTGGCTGCATTGTGCTCATGTGGCTGACTCGCATCACAGGATGCTATTGGTGGTTCCATCGTTGTTGTGTTCTTTGTTGAGAAAGCACAGCCTTCTTAGTGACTGTTGTACGCAAGCCTAATACCCCGACTGCTGAACCCACTGTATGAGCAAATAGCTCAGAGTGTCGATGACTATCATGTGTGTGTGCTGTTATTGATCTTGCAGCATCGCATTGTGTGGGAGAGTGTCATTCCTTGACCTTCCCTTCTACAATGCAAAACGCAGTGGATTTCATCTACCCATATAGGTGATGCAGCTCCTGACTATAAGACAGTTGTGGATCTCCTCACATAAGGTCTTCAGACCTGCAATAGCACCCCAGCTACACATGGTGTATATGTGCCAGGGCAACTCATTGCTGAAATGACAAATTGTGAGTCCCCTGGTTAATGCGTGTTTATGCAAGTGGGGAGTGATGATCTGGAGGCAACAATTGTTGCAGTACTCTGGGTGCCTTGGCATTCAGCGGTGAACCCTTAGCCAGGGATCTTATTGAGGATTGGGGATCAGGCAGTTGGCCACAAATCGCCCTTGCACATGACGGGTGTGGACCAGGACACTGGTCTCTGCAAGATTGGCTGCTTTGAAGGAGGGCAGCCGCTGTTGATGACATTTCAGTCAGGATGCCTTTTCCAGAAAAGACCAGGTGGAAGGCGTAAGAGTGGTCTTGGGGATTCAAGTGCTCTTTGCATAAAAAATTGCTGTACCACTACAGTGTACCGCTGAATTAAAAGCACAGTTTCCTGATAGGGTGCTATGTACGCACCCCGTGTGGCTGCAGGGCCCAGATGGCAAAGTGCTGTACTCCTGTGTTGAGATGGAGCCTATGAACGATGCAGAAGAGCCATTTGAGGTGAGTGAACTGTCAGGTTATGCAGGATTGAAACAGTGCGAAATCCACAGTGGGTGCAGTCATGGAGATGTGATGAATATCTGCCCTTGAGCATTTCAGGCGATGTCATCAACAGCGATGCAGTCGGACAGTCTGTTATGGGCGTGGCTGCTGAGCTGGCTAACATATATTCGTGGACGGGTCATTGCAAGCAACTGTTTGGTAAGCAGAGGGTTTGTATTGTTTCATTTTGCGAATTTCGTTAACCTCTGGCGCTTTTGGCTGATGTTGTTATAGCGAAAAGCGCTCAGTGACAGTCAATGCCTGACTGGCTCGAGTGCAAACCAGAGGCAGCAGTTCTGAAGTGCATGACGAAATTATTGTCTGCGTGAAATGCTTGCGGCCACAAGTGCCCAGGCGCCCAATGAGTATTTAGCTGGTTGCTTGGGGTTGCAAAATCGCGAACAATTTTCTGCTTTCTCAGAAAGACTGGCTGCACTTAGCACAGTTTGGTGTGCTGCATGACAGCATGTAGAGCTGCTGGGGCCCTAGGGTGCTCTTGCCCATGGCCACACCAGGCGCTGGGAGAAAACCATGAAGGATGGCTCGCACAATGTGCTTCACATCGCATGCACAGTACTGTGTTGGACATCAGATCACTGTCCAGTCACTCACTGTCGCCACGCCCACCTTGTCAATACACCATATCTTCCTGTGGGCCATATCTTCTTGTTCATGAACAACGTCCTCACGCATAGAACGCACCATCTTTTGCTACGCTCTCTGTCCCATCTGTGATATTTCCAATTTTATGTACTTTCCACATTTTCCGTTGTTATTTCTGCATTGTCAGCGTTTCTGTGCTTGCTTCAGTTTCTGTAACAGTGTGCCTTGGGAGTTGTGTTTTGTCTTCAATTTTCCTGCTGCCACCCTTTTCTGTCCATTTAGCAACTTTCCATTCCATAGCTTGCGATGGCCATGGCTCAGGTTTGCATCGGAGACTCTGTCGAAATATTTGCAGACGCTGACGAAGCATCGAAGCTCCCGAAGCTGCCAGATGGGAGTGACAGGGTATATGTGTTGAAAGTGACCAAGCTTTGGGAGGGGCCATGGCAAGGTGCCAAAGTGAGTGCCTTATGCTCTTGCAAGATGACTCCTGACTTGTCCTTGTGACCACCAACTTTGGTGTCGTGCAGCATTCGATGTGTGTTGTGTGTTGCTGGTGTGCCTGTCGAAGCGTATCCCCGTGCAAGGGGTTATCACAGGCCCTGCTTGTGGAGCTGCTTGGCTTCTGACCGGCGAAACTCTTTCAGAATCA
The DNA here is from genome assembly GCA_905146915.1 of Ostreobium quekettii. Taxonomy (NCBI): domain Eukaryota; kingdom Viridiplantae; phylum Chlorophyta; class Ulvophyceae; order Bryopsidales; family Ostreobiaceae; genus Ostreobium; species Ostreobium quekettii. Next base: position 52,994 of record CAJHUC010000730.1, on the reverse strand, counting down.
TCATCTTCTTGATGGCGTTTGCAAAGATCGAGAGACTCTGCCGCACCCACCTCACAAGCTCTGTCCCGCAATCCACCCCAGACTCTTCCCCACTATCCGTTTTCGTTGAAAGTAGTTTTTTAGTTTGTAAACGTTGGAAAAACTGAATGAAACTAGCATGAAGTTCTTGCTGGAGTTACCAGGCTTCAAAGAAGAAATGTCAAGCAGACCTGGGCCTGGGACTCTGAGACGACGGCTGAGCTTCCCTGAAAGTGTTTAGGACGCGAAGTGCTTCGAGGGAGAGTGGTTTTACACACTGTGGGACACTGTGATCCTGACTGAAGTAAAAGGCAGGGCCCGCCTGCCTACTGTAGGCAAGGGCTTCGAGCCCCTGGACTTGCGGCAAGTGTTTAAGGCTGACCCAAATGAAGATCTGTGGGAGCAAACGTGCGAGGTCGCTGTGATCAAAAGGTGCGACACTGGGCAGGCGCAATTGCTCTTTTGCCACAAGAAATTCTATATCCTGGATATGGAATAGAATGTGGGGTGCCGACATCCTGGATATCGAATATGATACGGGTACCACATCTCAGATATGCATGTCCAGAATGGGCATGTCCATGGATATGCGATTTTCTCCGACGCTTGTGCAGCTCGGTGGCTGTTTTGAGATAGTTGCCACAAAAGATTGTAATTGCAATGTGACTGCAAATCTTGGGCAGCAGCAACCGCGACCTCTTACCGAATGACCCACCTTGTGACATTGCAATGCACCACTATCTTCGATCGTTCAGTGGGCTCTCAAGAAGAGAATGGGCCTGGAGCCTGGCGCGCTTGCCATTCTGTCGTGATGCAATATTGGCACGGCACTGACTTTTCCTGCCTTTCCAGGGTGGTTCGTGTTTTGCACGTGACGCCTGGAAACCCCGCCCCGGACATTGGCAGTTGTGACTACTGGTGGGCTTTGACGCATTCAAGACGTTTCCACACCTTTCAGGACCACGACCACAGGCCGACAATGGCCCAGGAGAACCGGGTGAGATGAGCACCCCGTGGTGTTGCTGAATGATCTCATCTTGTGCAATCCAAGCATGCCAAATGTGTGGGAAGGGTTCACCACACTACGGATTGCTGATATGGCCTTAATGCGCAAGCCTAGTACCAGCCATGGGGAAGTACATGAACGTGCGAATGTACTTCTGGCTGCATACATGGCTTTAAACTGTAACAAATTCTGTAATGTAATAGCTTGCTGTGCTCTGTGTTGTGGGTTTGATGCGAATGTGCCTTTCTTATTTATGTCCGCCGTCCTCTTGGGGCTGCGTCGGCGAGTCCAATTCGAAAGCAGATGATAGACAGCAGGCAAAGCTTGGCAACTGTGTGCCCGTGCACTGCCCTTTTTGTTAGGCATAGTGACAAGCCAACGATGTTGCGCGCGACATGGCTCTGGTGTTGGTGCATGAGGAATGTAGGAAATGTCGCTTCCAGTCAATGATCAGGATTCAAGGCGCCAATGGCAATTTCTCTTGCATTGACTTGTTTATTGCATTAACGAAAATCAACCTGACATTAATTTGCAAACCATGGTTAAACGTAGGCTTGCAAATACGGTAGTTACTGCTGAGAATGGTAGTGCTTGAAATGCGTATATTGTTACGCACATTAGGAATCTAAAAGTACGACCAGAAATACGGCAAACCTTTGCACAGTCACAGCCTCAACCATATGTACATTCAATCAGCTACTGTCCGTGTCCAACCAGTCCATATTTTTCTCCCCTACTGCCTCTGCAACAGCGACAATGTCATCGATGACCCTCTCATCGTCGACCCGCTCAGGATCATCAGGGTGCCGTTTTGCCCGCCTCTTGCAGCCGCTTTAGCTAGCGTGCTGCATGGATCATTACAAATCAACGACACGTAAGCTCAATCTGCGAGTATCCAATTTGCATGTGTCAGTGCCGGGGATCTTCGGTGTTGCCACTCGCTCCTTGTTGCATCCTCAGCGCGCCAGGCTCCCCACCTTCTCCGAAAATAAACGCAGTTAAACACGTCTCTTTAGAAACATCGAATTGAGAGTCTTGCTAGAGTGCGCGCGTTACTGAGTACCTAGAAGAAGATTACGCCGTATTCCCCAAGCTTGGTATGGCGCTGTCAAACCGTGTGATCATTACCTCGTTGAGGTTCCGTTGTTTTAAGTATTGAAGTTCTGCACTATACGATCCATGTTCTGCGTAGTGCGCATGTATGTCTATCAGCCACAGCATTTTCAAGACATTCCCTGTCGTTGCAGCATGCAGAAATCCAGGGTTGTTGTTGCAGGCTCTCAATTCAGTGGAGATATACAGCGGCTGTGGTGGCTTCTCGTTCGTCGCCCAGAGAAGCGAGCTTGGGAGTGTGGAAGTGCGCCACGCTGTCGACATATTTGAAGATGCCCTCAGCACTTTCAAAGTCAACCATCCCAGCACGCACGTGAGGGCGGAATCCGAATGGCGCGGAATTTTTGCTGGCATTCGACAGATATTATGCATGTGGATAGTCGGACGTTACAAGAGCGAAAGACATGTAATAAAATATAACATTATATTTTTTAAAAAACACATTTTTCATTTGGTAAACATGACGAAACCCGAAGGGAAGCAAGGCTGTAACCAGATACGTTATAAGACAAGCACACCAATCAAATAGCAGTTGATGAAATGTTCCTGATTAGTAATCGCCATATCTCCATATTTATTTCACCATAGTTTAGCACCATGTCCCCGTGTCCAGTCACACCATAACTAGCACCATTTTCTGTATAATTATTTGATTAAATGCCTCGCCCACACAATAAATACTGAAGTAAGTAATCAGCATGGCTGAATTGGTATCATTACAGCTCAAATGGTGCTTGAAAGGAAGCAACTGTTGTATTTCTACCGGCCCCGCGAATGGCTGTCAGAGTGGATAAAACAATGGCAGTTCAAGATCCATTCAGCGACTCATGCATCATCTTTTAGGAGAAGTAGGCACAACAGAATATTACTGAACCTTAGTTACTGAATACTACCAAGATCCGAGTTTTGCAGCTGTTGTGATGAAACGGTGTAACACAACGTTGTGTTCTGGTACCTTCCTTGGGGGCCCTTCCTTGGTGATGGGGTGGGGTGGGGGGGCGGCCTAGAACCATGTAAATACCACATAATTGTTGCGCTATATTGGTTATTTGCTCGGAATGCTGTAATCATGATTGTTTCTGTTCAATATTTGAAGTAACCAGATGCTGTGGAGTGGAATAAACCTGTAGGCTAGCAAGAACTGAAAGATTGATGCGAAGAACAAGCAATCATCACTGACGCACTTGGATTTTAGAACTGTGTTTCATTGGGTTGACCTGCCGGTTGGAATCCGTTGACCTCGCTATTTGCTTGTTCGCCGAGTTTGAGACGACACCGAATGCGACTGCGTGCGTTTTTGCTTCGTCGCCTTGATCATCTTCCTCCCACAGTAATCGACACATTCGTATTGCCAAACTTCACATGCTTCTGCAATGCAAGCTCCAGCCGCACTGTCCATCGGCTGGTCTGTTCCAGTCCCTTTCAGGCTGCCACGATCTCATGCTGGGCACGCCATGTATGTCTCCACGCAAGCGTCATCGAGCTATGCGTGCGCTGAGCGTGGCCACGTGCATGTCGTGAGCATGGCAACAGTCCTGGCGTGCATACAGTGCAAGCACTTTGCAGCACTGTTGAAGCCAGCTGACAATGATATGTGTGATGACATGTGTTGACTCATCAAGCAGCGCACACTGCCATTTTCTTATGTGTACTTTACAAATGATGCACTGTGAACCTTGCTGCAAAACAAGTCTGTTTCGAGACGGCCATGTCTTTTGTCGATATCCGCATGGATATGAGCTCCACGTGTTACCCGCATCATGCACGGTGCGGGCAAAACGCAGAACTTTCCGTGCAAGGATGTCTGCATGTGCTTTGACAGATTTCAGAATGAAGTGCGCTGATGTGGCTGCACGCCCATTGTCGTAGGTCCACCTGATGCATGTTGATGAATTCCTTTTCGTGTGCCAAAAGCTGCGCCAACTCCGCCGGAAACACTTGGAGCGACCAAATTGCGACCCGAATGGCGGAAACCGTCAAGAGCACGAAACACAATATCAGGTTCGTCCCTGTTCCTGAGAAACTTCCAGCTTTGGCTTGAATCTACTGGGGAATAATTACTGAAAATTGCAGTGACGCTCGGGCAATTTAGCCCCATCTTGACACACGGTTCTGTTACAGATTTTCGAGGTGCAAACTAGTTTGAAACATGCCAGATATTGCAATGAAAGGCTGTTCTATCCTGCGATCGTGGTTTGCTCGTTAGCAATATCGCAATGGCAAGGTGTAACGTTTGCAGTTGCCCATAGTTATTGGAAGAAGTTGCAGAGAGCAGCAAGCTTGGCCCTGCTACAGGAGTGTGCCTTTGACTATGCAGGGATGCATAACATCTGTGAAGGTCGGGCACCCGCCCACCAAAGAGTGGGTACCAGGGGAAGGGGGGAACACCCTGGACCAGCTTCCTGAAGATCTGACAGAAGAAAACTCTTGGCTCATGTTTGAATACAGTAGCTGGCCTGGAAGGTGACGCATTGTGGGCTATGGTTGCAGTGAGATAAGATTATCCAAACAATGTCATGCGGTGCCGGCCTGAGTCAGGACAGAAATGCACAAGAGAGGAATGTCCTCCCTCCCATGTATTTCCTGTACTGACTCAGGCCAGAACCGCATCAGCTCAACTGACGTCACTCATGGCAGTTTCTGTTGCACACGATTTGCGAGCAGCGTTCCCATTCGCAACTTGAGGCTTAAAGCCTGAGCATTGTAGAGCGATGAGACGACACTGTTTTTAGTGTTGTGCACTTAGCGGCAAATTGACGCTAAGCTCAGAACCCCCACCTACCCAACCTACCCACCCTCCCTGAGTGCATTTTTATTGCCTTTTGAGTTTCTGGCGTTGCATCCTTATCTTTTCGCATTGGCAGCTCTATGTCTTCTTTTCACACATGTAAAAGGCCCTCACATACACTTGCTTAGGAGGAGGTGCCCATTGTATGGCCTGTTTCTTTCTCTCTTTGTAGCAAATCTCACCCCCACCCCCACCCCACCCGCCCCGTCCTTGGAGGCCTTACTTTAAACTTGACATTCCGCACATTCCACATGTTTTATGCGGGCCCCTTGAGTACATGTTCTCTTGCCCTTTGTGTTGCTTGCGTTGTGCACTGATCATTTCGCATTGGAGGCTCTATATCATTTTTTCACAACATGGAAAAGAGTCTCATATGCAGTTGCTTATGGGGGTTGCCCTGTGTATGAACTTGTTTTCCCTTTTTTAAACAAATCTTACCCCTTCTTAGTGCCAATCCTTAGTTTGACGCCTCTTGCAGGACTTAACGATAGTGTGTTGCAATGCACGGTAATAACAACGTCACTGTTGTCCCTCGCCTACGACATTCCCACGTTGCCATGAAGATTGCCTAAACGTGTTGTCGGCGCATGCTGGTTGCCTTGGCGATCCTCAGAGCGATCTGTGGCAGTCACCAGCCTGCAGCACGTGCCACGGTCACTGCCACTGCAATCACTGTGTTCGTGTCCAAGCTCGCTTGCCTTGCCCCCTGAACCCAATGCCTGTGCTGCTTTACATCGCCCCACTCTTGAAGCCCTGCCAGGCGTCGTGAGCATTGGACAGTACCACGACGTCTTTGTTTGGCCAACGAAACAAGCGTCTGACTGCAAACTGCTCTCAAACGCCCTCCAGATGGGCTGAACCATGCCCTCGAACTGGCACAGATGTCATCGCGTCACGTACATGCCCACGATTGCATTTCTGCAATCTGTTAAAAATTGGTTCGGGATCCTATGTATGTACGCCTTGGCAAACTGAGCACGCCGTGGTGTGCGGGCCAGATTTAACGGAAATTTGTGATTGATAAGAAGAGGTTCTGCTAATAAAATCGCTGGTAGGTGCCTAGCTCTGTGTGAGTAGGATTGCAATCACAACTTCATGTATGGAGTAGTTTGCCCGTATTTTCTTTCCTTGGAAACTGATGTGCAGCTTTAATGTGATTAACAAAAATAACAACAGCATACAAATGGTTGCTTGCATGTACTCTGAGGGTCAGAAATCCTTACAACATTTGGACGTGTGTGTTTCTGATGACTGCAAGGTGGTTTGGACGTCTTCTTGTTTTAGTTTAATTTTGGTGCAGTTGCATTAATCTCTCAAATCCACGGCCTGGACCCCTCCCCACTTAGTGTTCATTGACGCTAAGCACACAGAATTCAAAACGTTTCTTTCCTAACGGAAGTCCATCCTTGCCATATAATCCAGTGGTGATGGACAACAATCTACACTTTGCCCCTTTAATCCAAGGATGACGTGGCATGTGCTTTGGTGGCATGCACGCCTTAGGTCATTTTGTGTTGAGGGCTCTTCAAAATCAATGATGTGGCTCCTACCGTGCTCAGTTACTAACAGTTCATCTTATGGGCTGATGACTCGTTTTCTTGTCAACAGACTGCCCGAGAGGCTCATGACTGCCCGAGAGGCTCATGTCTATCTCATTGCGAGGCTTTATCTTGCACTAGCTTTCTGCTGCAGCACTTTCCTAACATAACGCATTGTGGCTTAACAACAAAGAGCAATGCGCTCGTGTGCCATGACCACAAATTTCCGATTCGTCCAAGAGAAAGTGCCCAAACTTGCAGTCCTTCCTCTACACATTTCCCATGCAAGCCCATGTTGCAGCCGTACCCTGAAGGCATTGGTTATGTGTGCGTTTCATCCACAGTAGCGAACAAGGGCGTTGCTGGTTGAAGGAGAGCACAGTGCCCTTGCGAGCACTTGTGGCATTCTTGAAAGGTGTGGTGAAACACGGGACGTTTCCATCACCAAGAGAACTCGCCAACAGCCCTGGGGATGTCGATCTCATCTGCGGTGGACCGCCCTGTCAAGGCATCAGCTGCCAGAACTATGTAGCGAAGACAGAAGACATCCTTGAAGATGAGAGGAACAAGCAAATCATAGTTTTTCTGAAGGCTGTTATGGTGTTCAAGCCGAGTTTTGTCCTCTTAGAGAATGTCTTGGTGAGGCGCTAGCTTTGACTCAGGCCTTGGGCTGACAATCAGGCAGGTAATATTGCACGGTAATGATTTTGTGCGATTTGAACTACGTTCCTAGGACATTATCACCAATGCACAGGCCCAAAGGCTTTGCACCATAAGGCTTATTGTGCAAAGCCTTTGGTTCTGTGCATTATTGATAATGTCCCAAGAACGTAGTTAAAATTGCACAAAATCATTACCGTGCAATCCAATGGTTGGCACATGGCGCGTTGCCTGTAAGCTGTGCCCATAATGTTGATGCAATCTGAATAGGGACCGCAGTGCACACAATGGCGGTTTAAGCACGTGTTGGATGCATTCCGATTTTTGTGCCCTTCAATATCAATATTTGAAGTGCACATGCTTTTATTTAAATTCACTTCCCTCAAGTGCGCACATCTGCTGGCTGAATAGAAAATATGGGTGTGCATTGTGTTGCTTTTCTTTTTTTTGTCTCATTTGTTTCTTTGCACCACATACACGAAGTAAGTGCTATGGTCTTTATCACTTTGCGGCAGCCAAGGGAGCAAATCAGGAGCAACAAAATCTTTCAATAATGTGAAATGGAATAGCCAAGGTGCTAACTTCTGCATCTTGTGTTTAGGGAAACAAACTTGTTACTGGTGATGTTCATTTGGGAGCCCCTTATTGCCGAATGGGCCATTTGACGCATTGTGTAGCAAATGCAAACAGCGAACTTTGCTGTCTTTTTCGATGTGGCGAAATGCAAGGGGCTGGTGTGGAGGCGGCAGAATGCGCGCAGCGTCTAGCTGGAGTGCGCCATTCAGTTGCCAGAACTTATGCATTGTTAGTTACAATTTGGTGCACATTCATCCAGAACTTTCGCAAGTGCTTCCCAAAGGAATGCCGTGGGACACTGGATTGGGGAGAGGCTTCACCACCACGCCCAGCCACCATCAATTGCTCAATCTGTGGCCACGCACCTACAAGGACGTGTTTCATGTTATTGCCATTTTAGTGTCACACGTTGTACTAGTCTGGTGTGCTATAGGCAACTGCAAATTGCTGGCTTCTTCGTTTTGCCATCGTGGCTTTTACTTGTAACTCAGTCTGACAGCATGTGGCGTACTATAGGGCTGGCATAGCAATGACCACTGAAAATCAAGCATGCTCATCATAGGATTTGCATTTCCAGGCGCACGCGTCAGGGCATGTGTCAATTCAAAGCGATTGTCCCTGTTGTGAAATGCTCATTGTTCATGAGGTTACACCAATGACTCCCCTCCATTGTGAGATGCAATGTAGCGATTCCTGCATGCTGTGTGCCAATTTGTGGCCAAGCTCAGACTTTCTCTCCCAACCCCCCAACCCATATACCTCAATGTCACTCCAAAGAGTCAATCCCTGCATCGACTCTCATATATGTCACCGCATATATAGTCACCGCATATATAGTCACTGTGATCAGGTGACTGACGGCAGTACACAATACATGATGCAAACGAGGAGGTTTCAGTTGATGCACCTCGCTTTGGTTCCCCATCAATGATCGTGACCGTTCGCCTTTTCATGATTTCCTGGAAGCTCCAAGGAATCTCCCTGCTTGACGTCCCTGGCTGGGCCGGCGCAGGTGGCACAATTCCTACCCTAGAGCGCCGGGGTTGCTGCAGAGATGTTTTGCAGCAGCCCCTGACGCTTTGCGCATAGGAATTGCATCAAAGGCAGTGTATAGGACTCTAGATAGACAGCTTAAGACACATCAGCATTCACGAAGCAAGAGGCCTGTATGTTTCCATTTATGAATGTTCAGTATCAATAATCGATATTAAGCAATATCGCAGGGCTGGAGGCTTCTACCGATATCAGCGTTAATTTGGCGCAGGCGCGGAGCAAGCGCAGTACAGCACCCTCATTGTGGCAACGCGAATGTCTGGCCTGCTTGATTAGACCACAATCAAATGTTTGAAATCAGACTTTTAAGCATCTGAATGGCTGAAGTGACACGATGTCTTGCTGTCCGCCTGACTTTGTGCCATGAACGCCCTCAGGCAACGTTCGAAAAGCATCGGGAGGATGGGCTCTATATGAAATTCGCGATTGCGACGCTGCTATCCATGGGGTACCAGACAAGGCTGGGCGTGGTGTCCTCGGATGATCAAGGGGTGCCAGAGGCCCGCCGGAGGTTCTTCCTTTGGGCCGCGAAATCAGGAGCAGAGGCACTGCCGCCCTTTCCGAGGCCGGTGTTTCATAGCATCAGGAGATGGGATGTGGGGCCTTGCCGCATGGTGGGCGAAACTTCACGTGTGGAAAATGGCCCCAAAGCATCCTTTTCTTTTATTCCTTACATCGTAAAATTGTGTCATAATGCAACCCGATGTCTGAGCCCGTTAACAAGAAATCTGATGTAGGGCTGTTTTTTCATTCGGTGATCTAGTACGGCCCTTTGCTCGGTTCCACTAGCCAGGATACAATCAATCTGCACAGGTAAATAATACACTAATCATTGGCAGACGTGGTTCGGCTGTTAGGTTGGTTGATAATATAATATAAGGATTCAAATGTTTATATCTCAAGTGCAGATTTTGGAAACTTAAGAATACTCAAGCATGGGCGGAAAATGTGCAATAGCGTCAATTCTTTTTGCTAGTGTGAACGGATGGAAAAGGGCACCAAAACCCCGCCAAGTTAGGCGGATAGGATCCTCTCGAAAATGCGGTTCACACTCAGAAATCCCGGTTGTGTCGAGTTAATTTCAGCGGGCATGACACAAAGTTGCGAGCAGGGGAGGAGGGACATGAGAGCTAGAGGTCAGCCCAGCCGTCCGCTATTTAGCGGTCCGTGCTACTGTCCGTAAAATAACCATAAAGCAGCAAACCGGATGATGGTAGGGAGCGGATTGAGCAGTAATTGGGCCCCGGTGAGCAGTAGGAAGCGAAAGGAGCGATAATCGAGGCTGGGGAGGCGGATGGGAGCAGCATGGAAGCATCACTAACCGGTAAAGTAGCCTCTCTTTGGGCCCATCCCGTCACCAACCGCAACGCTCCCTCTCTCACCGCTTGGCGATTAGAATGGGCACAGATACCAAACGAACGGCGCCTTGTGGGCGCCCACTCCGCCGCCGTGCGGGCCTCGATTGGCCTCCATGGGTGGTGGGCACCTGCAAACGTCGGCAAAAACGGTGGCACGCCACCATCAATCGAGGGCCTTGCGGGTGGCGGGAGTGGGTGCCTGCGACGCACCATGTTCCTGGCAATAAGGTGCCTCGCAAGCGCCCAATCCTGCCACCCGCACGGCCCCCGATTGGTTGCCATGGCTGGCGGGAGTGGGGGTCCGCAAGGCGTCATTTTCTTGGCAAAAACAGCACCTTGTGGGCGCCCACTCCCATCACCCGCGGGGCCCAAGCGAGGCCCACGCGGGTGGCGGGAATGGGCGCCTGCGACGCGCCATGTTTCTGGCAAAACGGCGCCTCACAAGTGCCCACTCCCGCCACCTGCGCAGCCTTCGATTGGTCGCTACAGGTGGCGGGGATGGGCGCCCATGAGGCGCCATTTTTGGGGCAAGTTTAGCACCCCGTGGGTGCCCACTCCTGCCACCTGCGGGTACCAAGATTGGCCCCCATGGGTGGCAGGAATGGGCGCCCGTGAGGCGCCAATCCACCACCGCTGCGCCACTCGCCGTGCTGCTGACGCCATTCCTCTCGCGTGGCTGCAACGGTACTCCACAACGCCGCAACGGTATGCATGGTACGCTGCCTCCCCCCCCCATCCCACATTCCGGATAATATTGCAAGTTCTTTGTTTTTAGCGGACAGTATGGCAAAAATAATTGGAAATACAGTACGGTAATTAACGGACAGCAGCGGGTGGCCAGCACCGACATCTAGTGAGAGCTGCTGTCATTGTGGTGTGAACCACCTCTACATCCCACAGGACTGTGCAGTTTACACTGAAGAAGACAATAGGGGTGGCCCCAAGGGTATCAAGTTGTTTCCCCCGCTGGTGGTCGGGGACGCTTTGAGCGACCTGCCGCCTGTCACGAACTACTGCTTTGCGGACGCAATGGACTATAAGCTGCCACCCCAGAGGCCCTACCAGTTGTGGATGAGGCGAAAACCCCCAACGTGGGAACCATCCCTCGAGGAGCGGGCCCGGGCGGCTGACTGGCTCATGGAGAGCGGCAAAGACAGGGCGCTGGCCCTTCTTACAGGGAATGTAGGTCTGGGTGAGCGCGAGAGGCTGGCGACCCTGGGAGACCTCGTGATGGGAAGGACGTGCCAGCCTGAAGCATTCGAGGGTCGACAAGTGCAGTGTGCGAATGAAGAGGCGACGCCGTCCGCGCAGCGGCAGTTTGAGCTGTGGTCCAGAGCGTTTCGCAGGGGCCAGTTGTATCGCCTTGGGAAGTTTGTAGAGCTGGAGCTGGAGAGGGATGCGCATGCACGGGAATCAGGGAGGCCGTGCCCGCTGCGCGACCACCTGCCAATCAAGCTGAGGTCGGTGGAGTATGATCGCGTCATGGCAGTTCCGAAGTCGTCGGAGGGTGTGGACGGCCCAGACTTCAGGAGCATGAGAGGAGTCGTCATGCATCGAAATGGTAATTGGTGATCTTGCACAAGCCGTCCTTGGAGCAGCGTTTGAAATCGACACGTGGTGGTTCCTGCTTATCTAAGAGCTGGTAAAATTGAGGATAGAGTCGCAATTGTTTTACTCATGCACGATTATCTCTGCCGAATTCTGCACTTGATATACTGACGACGCATAGCAATTCTGATGGAACTGAATCAGGTTGGAGAAAACACTATTTCGATTCTGGTACGCTTGGCGTCAAAATGACGTAAAGTGTGTGTGGGTGTGTGGGTGGGTGGGCGGTGGGGTGGGGGGTGGGGGGTGGGGGGGTTGAGGGTGTCAAGGGCGTGACGCTGAGAAATTATGCAATTGTACGAAGTCAAAATAAGGCAAGGAGAGGTCCAGAACGCCTTGAAGTCATCAGCAAACGCTTACCAAAGTATGTGCAATGGGGCAAGTGGGGTTGGACGCGATTGCGGCATGCACAAGGGCAGCGACCACGGCACATGTTGTAGTTTCATGGCTGCCACAAATCGCTTTGGGGATCGCATGGGGCCAGCCACCATGGCCCACCAACCCACATCCAAGGGTTTGCCACACAAACGACGCTCTCGCCTCTGGCCCGCGTGCCAGGAGCATGCACTGGCTATGCCCCTCCCTGCTTTGACGCACAGCCCATCATGCACAGCACACCCAAGCGAAGGGTGTCCTCAAGTCGAAAGCACACACAGCCCCCCCCTCGGATCAGCAACAAGGTTTTGCTCAAAGTGCCTGTCTGTTGCTCGTCCAATATGGGCTTGCAAAGCAGGTTGTCGGTGGGGCAAAAGCCACAGTGCGCGACACTACCATCAGGGGGCTGCAAGGCTTCACTTGAATCCGATATCTTCGCCATCATCAAACAGAATGCGCATGAAAACAACCACACGCAGCTCAGATGTCCGCAAAGGCCGCCGGAGAGCGGCGCTGTCTTGGCACCGTATTTCGCGTTGCGCCATTTTTTGTGGCGCTATGGGGACGTTGTGTGGTGGCGACGATGGTGTTTTCTGGTGTTTTGCAATAATATTGCAATGTATATTGCAATGTATATTATACAATCGTTAAGGATTGCAGGAGGCGTCAAATATAAGGATTGGCGCTAAGAGGGGGAGGGCGGGTGGGTCTGGGCTTAACGTCAATTTGGCGCCAAGCGTACCAGAACCAAAATAATGTCTTCCCTTGGTCATCCTCAGCAATCCGTCATCATCAGATAGTGTGTTCCAGACGTTGGTGCTTGTGTCCAGACGCCAATGTCCTGTAAAGTCAAGGTCTCGAACACGTCAACCACAACGTTAATTTGGTGATGATAATTGAGATGCAACCCAGAGAAATTGAATGCATCCTTTGACCTATGTTAAGTGTCATATATGATTCTGGCGCATTGTTTCTCCATCATTAAAACTTTATTTTTCGTCAAATTTTGCCCGAAGTTGTGCTTATGAGTTTGAAGTATGCGGTCAAAAATCAGGTGAATCAGTTAAGGATTGCAGATTTGGCATCAGATCGCCGCAATGGTATTTTATCTAGTAAAACTCGAAATTTTCACTCAGAAGTGACCAAATTTTACCTTTCACCCAACGACCGAAAGGGTCGGTTTTTACTTTCAAGAAGAGATTTCTCTTCTTGAAAATTGGTACTTAAGTGTTTCAGTTAGGGATGTTTCTGTAACGAATGTTGTCATTCAAATAGACGGTGTATGATATGAGACAGAAGATGTATGACATCGCATTTGAGTTAAAACTTGGAGCAATGCCAGCGTGATGACATAGTTCTGAAGTTGTGACCAAATTGTAACGAAAACGCAACATGGTACTCATCCGCACAGTAAGAGAGACACAAGGGATAGGTTTCCAATTTTCGATAGAGTGTCGATGGAAGCATCTGACAGCCTTAAGATTTTCTGTAGTATGTGCGTGTCTTCACTACTGCTTCTGCTTCCTCCATCCCATATTAAATTGCAGTTATGATCTGTGGCCCTAGAAGACCCGCTAAAATACCTCAGAATTTCACCAAAATTTGTTACAATGTTTCAATTTAAGTTTAGTTTGTGCTCCTAAAATTTTGAATCAATCGATTAAATAATCAACCCGCAATGCTATGTTGAACAAACTCCACTTTTCTGGAAAGAACGCAATTTTTCAAGATAGCGCCGAAACAGGAGTTGGAGACGCGCTTTAGAGTGCAGTTTAGAGTGGAGATATACAGGCAGAGGGGCAGCCACCAATGCGTCCAGAAAGGGATGATTGAAGATCGTGCCCGTAGATTCGAGATTTTGTGCTGAACAATTGAGACCATCAGTAAGACATTCTGGAATGCAATCAACAATCCTGTGGGAGTAAACTTGTTCTACACCTGGAAAGGAAGTTGCAGACGTCCCAAGACATGACAAGAGCAATTTGCAACTGGAGTTGAAAGATCGCACCGCACAACCAGTGCACAATTCCCGGAATGGCGATGGCGGCAAGACAGACAAGATCTTCGATCATGCCTTTCAGGAAAAACTGGTGGCCTTCCCTCCGCTTTTGTAATTCTGCTCCAACTTGTAATCTGAAGCGCATCTTTCTAAGTCGCATAATTTGATGCGGTGGGGTGCACCACAAGGTGGCATGGTCCACAACCCGAAAACGGGTTACTTCAGAGCCACCCAAAAATGCTTGGCTGAGTGACGTATATTTAAGTTGACACTATGGATTGAATACTTAGCTGATTGACTCAAATATTTGTGAGCACAAATTAGACTCAATTAGAACATTGTGGCAGATTACTGTAAAAATCTAAGATCATTTGTTAGGTTTTCCAGGCCCACGGTTCATAATTGCAATTTAATTTGGGACAGAAGAAGTATATATGATTAAGAGCTCAAAGTCGAAATGACGTTCGTCCGTGTAGATGCCGTGCCAGTTTGGTTTCCTGGTTCATTAATTGATGCATTTACTGATGGAACCATTGTTTGAATAATTGATTGTTACACTTGCGGTTAACCCACCTGGTAGCCAGCCGCAAGTGTGGCAATCGATCAATCAACCAGTCGTGACCATAGTCATGTCTCTACCACAGGCAACTGCTGCGTCGGGCACACGCATCCCATTGTTGATGGCGTAACCCATTGCCGCGGTGGGGGCAATTGTCATTTGCGGAAAAGTGGCAAGCATGAACCCAACGAGGGAATGGAGAAGAGGAAGAGGGTGCGTGCGTACCAATGGCAGACGGAGGGCTGGGAATGCACGCAGCTCAGGAATTGCCCGGCTTCCACAATTTTTGTTTCACCTTCTGACCTTCTGGTCCCCAGAAGGCTAATAAAAAGGCGGGTGAAAGACACCTCCTTTGCACGGGTGGAGCTCATGCGCAGCACAAGAGTGCTTGTATGCACAATCCAGCCAGAGAACATGGCGACGCTGCACCCACACCAGGACAGAACATTGACCATCAGGGAGTATGCGCGGATCCAGGTGTGCACCAGTTCCTCGGGCCCTGCAGCCCATGCGGATGATTGAGGCCCTCCAACCCTTGCCGAATGGCCCAGGGCCAGACTTGCATGCAAAGGGGCCCTGTGCTTGTCTTCAGATGAGAATAGATCTGCTTTTTTAGGCCCCGATAAGACCTTCTGCACCTGTGTTTGCAGCTCGTCAGCCTTGAAGTGATGAGCCGCTGTTGTCGCAGTTATCAGAGGACCCAAGAGCACGTGCTATGTGACAATGTCACTGCAAGGACAGTTGTGCAACGATGCACCATTCCGACACTGATGGAAGCAAGCTGCGGTTGCGCTCATGCAGCGCAGCCGCTGTGCATGGAATCAAGTGAATTGTGTCCTGTAGGGTTTGCGACTATTCAGCTGGTGGTGGACCTGTTGTTTCCAATGTCATGCGAACCGTCATCTCAAGAGGCCCAATTCGAACTTCATGTGCGATGACTGGGGCTAATTGTCCCTGTCTTTCCCTGTACAGGGCTTCCCAGACTATTACATCTTTGTAGGCCGGCACAACGAGAAGAAGAACAGTACACCGTTGCTGCAGAGTGCCAGCGCTCGCAGCCGCTTCAAGCAGAT
This sequence comes from Ostreobium quekettii, assembly GCA_905146915.1. Classification (NCBI taxonomy): domain Eukaryota; kingdom Viridiplantae; phylum Chlorophyta; class Ulvophyceae; order Bryopsidales; family Ostreobiaceae; genus Ostreobium; species Ostreobium quekettii. The sequence goes on along the minus strand of CAJHUC010000730.1, from coordinate 37,270 downwards.
TGGGAATTCTGTGGTGCCCCCTGTGGCATCTGCCTTGGGTGGGTAATTCAATTGAATGACTACGTTGTAATGGCGTAGTTTAAATGATGCGGATTCTAGCTATTGCTGCGTGTGCACTTTGAAAGGATAGGAATGACATTTGTTCATTCATTGACTTGCCGCGATGGTCCGAGTTGGCTAGCACCGCATTACAAACAGCCATAGGCCAATCAAGCAATTATTGGCTTCCACGAGAGCGGTCAGCGATCGACTGTATTGACGAAGGCAGGCATGGTCGAGAGGTGGCGACCCCTGAACGGCGACCGTAGGCTCGAGTCCACGGCAACTGTTTACAGCCGAGCAAAGGGCCATCAGTAGAGTGATATCCAGTTCGTTGACCAACATCTTTGATGCAATTCTTAATGCCTCATCACCTCTTTATGCACCCAGTTGTTAATAATACTCGATCAACTCTAGCTACAACAGCGTCAGGCCCAAACAACCTTCCACGCAAGCTAGCTTGAAGTGAGGCGTGCTCAACGTAGATAAGCATAGCTCATTGGGCCCTGTCTTCGTCTCTGTTGAGAAATGGGTTGTCGCTTTGCCCAGGGCGGTGCCTCCTGCTGGCTGCTGCTGGTCGCAGCGATCCCACGGCACCCATCGCGGACGTGCTTGACCCGGAGCTGGGGCAGACCATGGCCGATGCCAAGGCCAAGCGCCTTATGTTCTGCATGGAGGAGCTGGCTGCCCGGGCCTCGCCTCGCCGCCACAACCGCCGCCGCCGCCAACGGGTCGATAGTGGCAGCGACGGAAGCGCAGATTCTGAGTCGCTGAGCACATCCTCCGTGGAGCCAGAGCAGGGAGGCTCAGACAGGCTTTCAGATATGGAGCAGGTTATTTGCATATCGGATTCGGATTCGACAGAGGTCATTTGCATTTCGGTTTCAGAGCCAGACGGTGACGCTGTGGACGTTCCCTAGCGTGGCAAAGCCCCCAACAAGAAGCACCCACTAGGGGGTTTGCCGGGAATGGTCGTGGAATGTGGGATCCAGCGACCGGCACACACCGGCAAATTTGGAGGTGATGGCCGCCGTGTTTGGACAATATGCATGGCGGCTTATGCCCGACGTCCCCTTACAGGTTTTCAGGCTTTGTTTGTCTCTTCAAGACAGATGTAGTAGACAGGATTCACACCAGGCATGTCTAAGACTTGCCGCCTCACCAGCGCTGGCGATCCCATGAGGTGCAGATAGTTCAAGGAGAACTGACCCAGGGACCGCAATTTCACTGATCGCGTTTTCCAAATTACATAAAAGTGTTGGGCCTTGCATCTTGAGGGCCATGAAGGCGTACAATGTAGGCAGTCAGATACTTGGCCTGGGGCCAGCATGCACCGATGGTGCGCCCATGCTGCATGTACCGCCATAGCATGAATCCCATGATGATTGACGTCCACAACAGCGACCACGCATGTGTGTGCCTCCAACGCCACCCGTCGCCTCTCAGCGCCGCAGCAGACGATGGCCGCCGATGTGCTGGGTTCAAGATCCTGCCACTGCTCCAGCTTGGCCTTCACGTGACCCTGTCTTCACAGCATTTTGCCGGTCAAGGCACCCCACTCCAGGGACAATAGACTCAGCAGCATCGGGCCAAACACGTGACTGATAGTCTTCTGGAGCCTCGCAGCTGGAGGCGCCATGTGTGACCAACAGTTCCAGATAGTATGTTCCTGGGACCCAACGGGAGTGCTTGGTCCGCTGGCTGCTGAGCACGCCACGGAGTTTCCAAGAGCCCCTACAAGCAATTGGGATGAACGTTGTTTTGCGGCGCTTGTTAGCGGTGTTGTAGCCACAATAGTTCAGGCGCCCGGGCATTCGTTGTTTGAGCTGCTGCTGTCGGATTTGTAATCGATTCAATAGGATTGCGAAGTGGGGTGAACTGTCTGGAATGGCATGTCTCGGGTCCAGCGGGTCTCGCAGTGCCTGTCGTTTCCTTCCTCGAGGTTCTGCACTTTTGGTGACAAGGAGCCCACCCAGCGCCACTTCATGAGCTTGCTGGTCATCTGCCCCCCGCAATACCCCAGGCACAAGCGGTGCCAACGTGTCTTCGCAGCAGTCTAAGCCACTGCTGCCCGAGCACTCATGGAATTCAAAAAGAACCACGGCTGGCACAGCACAGGTTCGATTGCAAAGCATTGTGCTGTGTGCCACAACCCCAATATGCTGCATTCGCCTGCCTAGTTTCTCTTGTCAAAAGTCGAATGGGAATCACAGAACTCGTGTCCCCCTGCGTCGCATGTTCACACCAACAACGCATAAAAAAATGTGTTCAAAGAATGCGGAATGGCAGGGAGAGCAGGCTGCTAGCCCACTCCCCCACGTCCAGGCCATGGAATCACTGTCATGTGACCCAATGCAACTGATCGCAGCAATCCCCAAAAATGTTCCTATGGTGCAAATTGCCGCTCTGCCTATCGACACCTACACACCAGCTCAAGCACAGGATTGCGTGCCCCTCTCTACCCCCCATTCCCCCCCGTCAGCTCGTTGCCGTCACAACAGCAGCTTCGTGTAAAATTATGCCACCTGCCGTCAGCTGGACTGCCTCCATCCCTGCCAACTCCGACGACATGTCACGACAGCCCTGCCGACACCGCCCCACGATTCCTTCCACCCAGCACGTCCTCGATCTCCTTTGAGGTCAGCGTCTCCCTTTCAACCAACGCCTTCGACAGGGTATGCAAGTCGCTCATCTTGTCAGCCAGCAGCTTCATCACACGCTGGTGTGCCTCCTTCAGTATCCTCGTCACCTCTGCGTCTATCTTCTTCTGCACCTCCCCGCTCAGCTCGCCCCGCCTGTTGGCGAAGATGGGCCCCACCTCCTCGCTCATGCCACACTGCATCACCATGTGCTCGGCGGTGGCGGTGGCCTGGTGTAGGTCCGAGGACGCGCCTGTGGTCACGTGGTCCTTGCCAAAAACGAGCTCCTCGGCCACCTTGCCCCCCATGCAGACGTCAATGCGGGCCATCAGCTGCTGCCGGCTGACAGAAAACTCGTCCCGGCCGGGCGTCTGGGTGACCATCCCCAAAGCATTGCCTCGAGCGACGATCGTTGCCTTGTGCAGGGGATTGGCACCGGGCGTGTTCAGCGCAACCAGCGCATGGCCAGACTCGTGGTATGCAGTCCGCTTCATGTTCTCGTCTGTCCGCACCAGCGACTTCCTCTCTGTGCCCATCAGGATCTTGTCCCGTGCAACATCCAAAAGTTGCTTCGTAACCAAGGGCTCATTGGCCTTGGCTGCCTGCAAGGCAGACTCGTTGACCAAATTGTACAACTCTGCGCCACTGAATCCCCGCGTTTGCTGCGCCAGTTCGGCCACGTCCACATCGGGTGCCACGGGCTTGTTGTTGAGATAGAACTGTAGGATTTCTTCTCGTCCACGAATGTCTGGCAGTGGCACCGTCACATGCCGATCAAACCTTCCTGCCCTCGTCAATGCCGGATCCAAGGTATCCACAAGATTGGTTGCTGCCATCACGATGATACCCTCGTTTACTTCGAAGCCATCCATTTCTGTCAGCAGTTGGTTCAGTGTCTTGCGCGTCTGGTTCTCCCAGTGCTTCCTGCTGGCCCCGATGGCATCGATCTCATCGATGAAGACGATGCAGGGGGCGTTTTTCTTGGCGGCATTGAAAAGGGCGCGGACTCTTCTGGAGCCCACTCCAACAAACATCTCTTCAAACTCGCTGCCCGCCCTGCACAGCAAGTGGTATGGCCATGGTGAGTGAGAAGCAGGTATACTTACAGTGAGATGCTGATGTGCATTACCAACAGACTGTGGAAGGCCCAGGCACAGAGGGACCCATGCCTCACCACACATTAAAAAGCAGTCGTGCAGTATGAAGCGAAGGCATGTTAGGAAAGGAAAACTGGGCCCACTGATCTTGGGATACAGATGCAAGGGGGGATTGTAGATATGGGGGTGATGAACTGAAATTGGGCAGTGCTATCATGCATTTTTCCAGCTCTGAGCTGGAAAATTGGAGTCCTCAGTCAGGACTCCTTGATTCAGCAACTATTAATGTGCAACAATAAACACATACATTACCATTGGCTTCACAACGATAAACAGTCAACTTTAATTACATCACGAAACATTAGATGTCAGATGTAGAACTACTGAGTGTCTTGATGTTTATTAGCCTGCAACCATCAATACAGGCGGATTGCTGCATGAAGAACACAATGGCAAGAGATTGGAGGCGACATTCAGTCACAGACGGCAGCAGTTCAACTGCCCAAAGCTGCATGCATGCATGGAAACGTAGGCACAAGCATGTGGATCCAAATTTGTCACAACAAGCACTGAAGCCAGGGCACATGCACTTCACCTGTAGAAGAAAGGCACACCCGCTTCGCCTGCAACTGCTCTTGCCAGCAGCGTCTTTCCCGTGCCTGGAAGGCCCTCCAGCAGTACTCCCTTTGGAAGAGTGGCACCCATTCGGGTAAACCTCTCTGGGTTCTTCAGGAACTCGACAATGTCCTGTAATTCCTCTTTCGACTCTGGACAACCCTGCACAAGCAAGATGGGAATTCCGTCCCTCATTATGTGCTTTTAACTGGCTGTGCTGATTTATCTTTCTGCAACCACATCAGGGCTGCATAACTTCAGTTCAGATTGACAACACCATCAACTGTTTTGGAGGCAGCAGTTTTGGTACATAACCAGCTGTTGTTCATCTGTCCATTTCATCCAGTCCCACAGATGTTCCTCCCTGTGGCTGAGATTCATGTCACAAACACTTTCACCTAGGTGCACAAAGCCCAGCTGCGGGACTGCCATGGCTGGGACACGACCCATCCTGGCAACACATTGCAGGCCAGTAGTGAAACCATAGTACATCCCATAAACAAGATGTTGCCATGATACAGGTGAGATGGAATCCCCACAAGCTTATCAATGGCAAAAATGCAGGCACATTCTCCCTTTCGTACGGTTTGATAGCACCATTTTGATACAATTCAGTGCCAATCTTTTATGCAGTTCGATAGACACTGTCATCTCTACAAACCACCACTCCCCCCCCCAGCCAGCGGCACCACATGCTATGCAGCGATCAACAAGACATCACCCTGTTGATCATAGCATATCCACACTTCCAAACTCCAATGCACCTTGACATCGTTGAAAGTCTTCAAAGACTTTTCAGGGACTTCCTCCTTCACAAACTGCTTGGGAGCCAGGGATGGCGATTTGTCCCGCACAGACGCTGGGAGGCCTCCTTGGGGAAGGTTCTGCACACTGACTCGCTTCACCACTCCGCTTCCCAGCAGCCACAGGAAGCAGAACACGGCCAGGAGCCCAAGCCATTTGAAGAAGCCGAGGAAGAGAGACACTATGCCGGGTGCAGGCTGCGCCGCCATCCCCTCCAAACTCACATACAGCGGCTGCCTTGCTGAGCCTCCCGGAGTGAGGTCCAGGTCCCCTCCACCAGACAGCACCTGACAGTGACAAATCGAAACTGTTCACCACAGTTCAACAGCACATATTGGAGATCACATTTCTGATTGCGCAGAGGCCACGATGCTGAATGCTGTGATCAACGTCCAACATGCTTGATGTCAACACATTTCAGGAGCTTGGGGGTGGGTTGGGGGAATGGGGCGTTGTCGTTCTGGTGTTCTCTGGTTGTCCTCCCTGCTGAGGAGGGGGTGCCAACCAACAGTGGCTGTTACCCACCTAAGATACCAAGGCCCCTGCTGCACTTGTCATGGGTGACTTCATAGACAACAGCCCATATTTCATCCACTCACAAAGCCCCCTGGGTCCCTGGCAACCTTGGGGCCAGGGATGGAAGCGTAGGGGTGGGATTGGGAGGCCTGCAGGTGTGCATCCACTCTCCGTTTTGACCATCACAAACTTGCCTTTGTGTAGCATCCCTCTTCAACACAAGGGAAGAGAACTGCAGGTCCTCTTGCCACAGTGCAATGCGGTGCTCGACGAAACAAGACCTGGAAAAGATTGAACCAACAGTGCCGCACGCGGCACTGCGGCTGATTGTCCATCCGATTGGGAGGATTCGAAGAGCCCGCATGGGACAGAAACCGTGGGGCCCCTCACCTGGAGGTCCTTCAGCAGCTTGGGCAGCGACCTGTGCCCGTCGGCGCCGCCCGGGCCCCCCTCCCCGTCGTACTCGTCCACCCTCCCCGTGCGCACCAGCGCCCTCAAGTACTCCACCACCACTGCCGCGCTCCCCGCACACGCCCCCGACTCCACCCTCCGCAGCACCTCCTCCGGGCTGACCTGGTTCAACTGCACCAGCAGACGCGCGTGCTTGGCCGCGTCGCCTGGATTAGCGTCGCTCTCCGCCCGCAGCCTCCTCAAGTGGCGCTGCCGTTGCCACGCGGGAAGTTTCCGCATCCACTCCAACAACACGCCCAACGCCGCCACCAGCCGGTTGCGCAGCCCCGTCAGGGCCGCTGCCGGGGTCATGCCCCCCGAACGCTCGCCTTCGGGATCGCCGGCGATCGCCGACGGCCTGGCGGGAGCGGTGCGATCAATCGGGGTCTCTTTCTCGACGCCAGCTGACGGACCATCAATGGGCCCGAAGGTGCCTGACGAGCTTTCGCCCTCCCCTGATGCGGCCTCGAACACCGATAGCGCCCTCACGTCGCGGATGGGGGGGACCGCGCCCCCCGGACGGCGCTTCGTGGCTCCGCGAGGGCCGCATGCGCCAACAGATGCGCCAATCCTGAAGCGGCGGAGGATGGAGATTGGCGCGAGTCGAGTCCTCGGGCGCGAGTCGAATCTTCTCCTGGACCGCCGGCGGAGGGCGCCGCAGCCGTCCACGTTGATGAACCGCCCCGCGCGGGAGGCGCGACTCGAGGTGGCCTTCAGGGGCGACGCCCGCGCCATGGGACCTGCCCGGCCGCATGGCGAGGGTCCCCCCGGCATGGCCCGCAGCTGACGCCGCCCGAATGGGTTCGCCGATTGGAGGGGCGACGGGGACGGTGTTCGCAGGGTGAGCGGCGGGGGGCCTTGTGCTGTGCCGCGCGGCAGCGAGCGTCAGCGCCGCGGAAGTCCAGAAGCTGAATGCGCGGAAGGGGTGCGAAGAACAGCGAGGATTTGATGCCAACGGCTGGAAACAGCGTGCACCTAAGGCGCGGGTGGGAGGGGAGAGGGAGGTTGGGTGGCCGCGCAGGCGCCGGCGCGCTCACCTGTCAGAGAACCCGGCGTCGGGAGGTGGGATCGATGGTCGCGGCTGGTGATGACCGAGGGAATGAGGGAGGCGCGACCCGGCCAAGCCCCGCGCGGGGCGCGCGGCCCGGCGGCCGAGTGCTTGCGCGCTCCCGGAGGCCGCCGCTGAGGTCGCCCTGCCTGAGGAGGAGGCTTCCTGAAGTGTGCCGCTCCGGAGGCGCGCGGCGCGCAGGCTGAGGAGCAGGGCGCTGAAGTGGGCGGTCTTACTGGCCGAGGGAGGCTGGCGGCTAAAGTACGAGGAGTGGCACTTGCGAGTGCGCCGTCGGGTAGTACAGTGTCGGCGCAAGAGGTTGAGATTCCATGCAGTTGTGGTCATGCTTCCCAGCCAGCTGGTCGGGTGAGTTGCAGAAATTACTTGGGTTCTCATTAGATGAATCAAGGACACTGATCTGGTCGGGCGAAATAGGGAGTTGATGGCTACATCCATGCCATAATAATTGCTGATGCCCATATTCGGAATTCACATATGTGTGGTTCATTCTGTCGTGGGCATGCGCAGTGGCGATGTACGCGACAGGGGACTTTTACTGACGACGTTCTTAGGTCCTGAGTCCAAGCGATGTCGACACTGCTATACAGCTTCCACGATTCTTTTGTAAATCGCATGTGCGAGATGTGCAGCGAACGGCTGGGGGAGAAGATTCAGGGACAAACTTGGAAGACATCAAATCGTGCTGCCTCAAGAATTGGGAATCGCAATCAGGGAGAAGGACTGTCTTTGTGAACGTGTCGCTTGAGACACCTTTTGAGAGGTCGAGGGAACGGACGCCATTGTACTCAATACATTGACATCACATCACCTGACGGTTTTCGACTACACCCTTCCGGCCACCTCAAGGCTGCGATCGCGATGACCATGCCAGACAGCAATGATGCCCTGGCGTACTTTGGCACTGCGCCGAGTTGCCCCAGGGGCGCCGCTACATCACCGTCGCCGCCTTCGTACATTGGCTGGCTTGATACAGGCCGTTTGCAGACAGCCGTGATTCCCTTGAAGGTGCAAAGGCTGCTTTTTTTTCACAAATCGAACTCCAATCGAAGGATTTCACTTCAAGCCCAACGCACACTTCTGTGTCCAGCACATTGCTTTGTGCGCACATCAGGCACGCGCATGTGTACAATCAACCTGCCAGATCAACAACAGCGTCCCGCTTCACCAGTGCCCCCTTCCAACTACATCTACAACTCCGTTCACAAAAGTGTCCTCTTCTCTGACGTTTCATCATTTACACTCTTTCCTTCTGTTCGCACCACACCTATGGTACACCCCCGCTCCCTCAAACTGGAAGAGCAGCACACCCTGCGCCCCACACTGTCCAACCAGTTCCGTCAAAACTAATGCCCCGCTGGTCATTCCAACGTGAGCCACAGGGGCAGCCAAACAGTCAAAGTTGTCATGAGAAGACGACCTCTTCTTCTCCTTCTGCCGCTGGCGTGGCTCCTCCTTGAGATGTAGGCGCCATATCCCCAGACAAGTACTCTGAGATCTCTTTGGCGAAAGCGTACGCGAATTCCACACACTTCCCCAGTGCCACACCGGCCACATAGTTGCCCCCAAGCCTGACTCCCTGCCAGCCAGCCTCATCCATGTCCGCCCTCGCCGCCTCAAGGGTTTCAAGGTGCTCCAGGTTGAACTGTGGGATGGCCTTCGGCCACACTCGAACTCCCAGCACCTTCAGGAGTAAATTGGAGAATCAGCAAACACAAAAATAGCCACAAGCATGGCAAACTGACTTCATTCTACAGATAGTGTTCGCCAGAAGGCAACATACATGGTCCACAGGGTGACAGGGGAGTTTGTCCCTTACCTCCTTTCCAGTATTTTGGGATTTCTTTCAGGTGTTGATACAGAAGTTCTCAGGGACCACCTGTGGGTGGAATCCAGTAGAAATCACCCTACAAGTGCAGGGGCAATAATGCACTCCCTCGACCGTTTCTCTGCACATATTGTTACGAGCACCTTGGGCTGTGGGGCGTCAGGCTTGAGCAGCATCGTCCGCAGGTCCTTGTCCACCTGCTGGACTAGCTCGTCCTCACTCTGATCCAGGATGCCTCGATTGGTTGCACCGCCGATGTAGTTAAGCAGCAGGATGGTGCCATCGGGGGCGCGGTTGGGGAACAATGAGGAGCTGTAGATGGTGCCCAGCGTGACGACGCCCTGCAGAACATGGGGCACTCCTTCACAATGGTGCAACATTGAACTGGCAACGGAACGAAACTCTTGGCCATCATCAGAAAGTTTTGATCAAGAACAAGGGAGCCATCCTCCAGCCATCGCACACAACTGTTGCGTTGAATGCCAGAAAACCCGTTCACATACAGAAGAAAAATCCAGCACGTTTTGGCTCTTCTTGTTTCTCCTTTGTTCATTTTCTGTCCACCACATTGTCAACGTGCAGTGTGGTTGCGCTGCACACAACACCACAGGATCCTGCCCCAATAACCAATTAATCAACTGATACAGTGACTAATTATGCTGTTCAGTGGGTTTGCACCGTGCAGTGCTACATTATATGCATTCTTCCGCTCCTTCTTTTGTGAGTCGACTTACTGACATGCATGCTCTCAGCATGCTTGAGACGGACATTGCCTGAGATGCACAATATGCTCTTGAACCTGAGTCTTACAGTCGCCATGACCTTTGTTGTTGATGCATCAATTTAAGGAAGCTTGAATGATTGATGATGCTTTCAGCATCACATACCGTGGGATCATAGTACCTGTGACCTTGGGTGCAGCTGCCCAAAGCCTGGAAAGTTGCCATCATCGTCCAGCCGGTCGTCCCTGAGGGCAGATTCTGGATAGGCGATTGTCACAGCAGCGACTGGGGGATAGTCGAAACCGATCAGCGCATCGAACGCCTCTGCCTGTGGAACAAGCAGCCACATGCAGTCCACTGTTCAGCATTGGCGGTTTGGCAATCAAATCCATCTGGGGCTGCCGTTGGGGCATTCCTGTCACACTACAAACATAGTTAATCAATGTATACACACTATGGCAAAGTTAATAAGCATCTTGATCGTGAAACAGCACCATACAACTTTACCCATTCTGGCGATGGACATCAATGTATGCTTTTTCTGATGCATTTGGAGATGCCTGCCTCAACTTTACTGAGAAGAGAATCTTTGCATTCCACAAGAGTCCACATGGAGCAACGTGAGGTCAAGTCAGACACTGCATCAGCGTCACAAAATATCAAATCAAGAAACTTACACATTGGCACGTCTGGCCCCTTGGCATTTATCGGTTCTACAGCCATCAAGATGCAATAAAGGTACTATCACTTGTATAGCGGGTTCAATAGTTTGAAACATCTCCCTCACATTCCGTGGACATTTTTTGCAGAATTGATCTGCATGGGGAGCTGTTAAGGCTTGTCTTCCAAAAACACTATTGCGCTTGATAATAACAAAAGGATACCAAGACCATGTGCTATCTACCACTGAATTTGCGGCGGGCACCTCAAAAGACCCAGACAAAGAGTCAATGCCACATTATTTGCGCAGAGAATCAAACGCAAGAGACGTTGGGTCCAACAATCGACATGTAGCTCACAGCATTGTGAATTGTTCCATTGTATTGCAACTGGCAAGAACATGATCGTAAGTTTGTTGGTCATCTGGTCAAATACACAAACAAATTCACAAGTCACGCTGCGATCACATGATCGTACGGCAAACATGCTGACAGCAAAACCATTCAGTTACATGAAGCCAGCAGCGACAACCAGGATGGTCAAACCACAACAACCAGTATTCCCACCACTGACACTCTTCGAAACTTGTTGTAACGGAAGTCACTTACACACTCTCTTCGAAGGAGGTGGGCTGCAATGTATGAAGGGACTGTCAAAGCCACACATCTGGCCTTGACCTTGACTTCTCCCTCTGGCGTTTCGTACTGCAAGCTGAACGTTCCATTGGTCTCCTTGAAGATCTCTGCAAGTTTCCAATTGCACCTGCAGAAGGGGTGACCTGCCCAACCATCAGCGGCCGATGCCACAGACATGAAAGAACAAGGGGAGAATACCAATGACTAGCATCGGCTAGTAAGTGTGATGGCGTTGGTTTGTACTGCATTGACAATGGTTATCGACAGAATTCGAACACAGACAAATTGAGGAAAGGCTGCAAAAGGGAAACTGGTTTGTGTGGAAACTCGGCTGCAAGAGACATCCTCCTTAGAAGGGTATCCGAACTCAAATGTTGACCATGACTCTCCCATCGCCACCAACACAATGAATACCGCAAGCACAAGAAAGGATGTGAATCCATTAACATCATGCTTTCAGTTGCATTCCATTCAAACAACTGGCATCTTCATCCTAAACTAAAGTGACATGCCCCACTTTGATCATGTTGCTAAATATGTCTGTGAACAGTGTGGGGATAAACTGTTGATCGACTGGACCTGGACCGCCTTCAGTTGAAGTGGCAGGACAATGCTTCTGTTTTCAGAATGGGCAAACCTAAAGGAACAAGGAACAGATGGAGTGGTGCCAAAGCAACTGACACAAACAGAAATGTTTTCTTTGGGGTATCAGCCCCTCAGAACCCACCCAACCACCCACCCAACCCCCGTTCAGGAATTTCAAGACACACGAGTTGCAAGCAAGCAATTTGGTTGTACAGCTCCCATACAGATATCAAGATCCTCAGGCGCTTTCGTGGCCAGCAAAGGCACATGCGAGCAACAAAACTCAATCCCACCTGATGTCTTCTGACAAATTCCTTGCAATCGCCTCAGGAAGCGTTTTCAACCCCCTCTGGTAGGACCCAACTGTCTGGCCAGGTGGCTTTGGAGGCAGCCGGGGATCACGCGGCGGCGGAGGGTCGGCCTGCCTCTTCTGGAAGAGCTTGATCGCCCCTCCGACCAATGACCCTCCCATTTCCTCAAGAGCATGGATCTGTTGTCAAAGAAAGCCAATGAGTTCAGGTTTCGTATTTATTGCTGTTTGCATGCAGAACAGAAATAGCAATGTGCCCTGCAGTGCACTGCATGTGCATGCACCCTTACTTTTCCACAGCAAGGGCAAGGAAGATCGTCACCTTTCCAAAAGCGGCCTTCATGCTAAGCTTTGAGGGGTCGCCGGCATACACACCAGAGCAGAAGGGTTCTATCAACCTCTCAAACACCTCATCCCCAAGGTTTCTCCGAATGAACTCCTCAACGCTCTCTTCGACGTTTTCTGTTGAAGTACAAGGTCGCCAGTCAAGACTTGTGGAAGTGCAAAAGCTGCACTTCAAACAAATATCATGCAAGTGAAAACAGTCAATTTTCAGCAACACTAACAAGCCATTGCTGTACTTTATGCAGAACTCAGTGCACAAAAGCCAGAAGCCTGAAACCAACAGCTTTTCTTGCGCTTGAACCTGAATCGGAGCTGTTTAATGCAGAGACTGGAATCTAAGTACTGTGCAAGCTCCACCAGATACTATCCACACCATCATTGGCCTGCGCACAAAGGGAATTGTTTTCCAACTAGATGACAATTGCTCCCAAATACTAGGTTATTTGAAGTCCAAGAGTCCGCAAAAGATTTATTGCTCAGTTGTTGCATCTCGCAATGAAATTTATCGATCAAATAGCCGCGAGAGCACAGCACACAATTCCACAAACTCCCAATTCCCACATTAAGCCGGAAGCGTCCTTGTGTTCTTGAATGCTTGAACGTGCTCAACAACCTCTTGCCAGTTTCATGGAATGCAGTTCCTTTTTTATCCAGTGCATCACTGACAGCAGGTTGACATCATATTCACAAACCTGGCATCGGGGGCTTCAGTCCAATGGCCCCAAGCCCTGCTCTGATCTTGCCCCATATGCTGAGCAAGTCGAAAGTCAGGACGTCTGGGCCTGATGGGGTGGGCCTGAGCTTGTTTTCCCAAAACACGAAACGTGGTGCTTTGGAGTCGCCAAAAACCATATCCTCCTGCACCCCAACGTCTACCTGCAATGCAGCATGCCAAAAAGGTCAGGCCAAATGTGTTATTTTCACACGACTCTCACGCACAATATTAATCTGAAGGCAGCAAGTGACATGGAAATCTAATTCTTGGAATTGCATTTTTTGAACAATACAACGCAAAGCCTCGCTCCAACTCTGGCGGTGACAGTTGCATAGTATCACCAGGGCACGTCATCTGGTGCCCTCCAGCACTTGTTCAGGGAAAAGGCATAGATAAGAAAGGACAACACATATATCAATTTGTATGCCACACAAAAGGGCTGCCATGTATGGGACACGTGGTCCATTGCACACTGGATCTACAATCACTGTGGCTGCATTTTTGGCTGTTCCTCCTTGGTGTGCCTTCCAGGAATGGTGTGATATTGAGCCAGCACATCCTAAGTTTTCCACGCTTCCAATGAATTTCATTGGCAAGAGATGCTTTGATGCCAACCGTTCTTTGCATGGGATGGGCTGTTCATGACTGCAATTGAAACTGCACAGATAACCAACCAAATCCTCTGCACTGCTGTTCCAAAATGGAGGCAGACAATTGTCCTATTCAGGGGATAAGACACTGGTTGTGAAGTCGATTCACAATGCTGGGACGATTAACAACACCATTCAGCCAGAAACGTGAGTGCATTGTGATCAATAATGGCAACAGTTGATGCTACAATTTGCCCTGGTGTGTTCTTTTCGAATTGCTGTATATTTGGCAGCATATTAACGCTGCCCTGCCAGCAAAGCAAGCTCAAATGGGAATGCCAAAGCAATCTGTGACTTGGGGCCCAACAAATCTCAGGCTTGCCGGTTTTGGGGCGTGCACTGCACATGCATGCTGCCCCACTGTGACTGGACGCGCTCAAACCCGCCCACAACCAACCCTGCCGCAGAAAGCGCCAATTGCAACCCTCTCCCAGGCTTCAAATCAGTGAAGCCCATCTCAAGCACAGCGTCGCCCAGTTCAAAGAGTTCAGCGCCAGGGACATGTCGCCGGAAATTGACAGCGAGCGGCTCCAGATCTTGGCCCAACCCCCTCTAGGCCATCAATCGAAAACCGCAATCCCCTGCCACCCAGTCCCGCTCCCCACTTCCCCAAACCCAACAGGGAGAGCCACATCTCCCCCACCGGCCCCAACAGCGGCGCGCTCGCCACGCACCGATATGCGCAGCATGTCGTCGTTGGGCGTGAAGCTGTTGGGCCCCTCCTCCCACAGGAAGCCCTGCCCGTCCTCCACCGTGGTGATGTTCCCGCCCACGCGCCCGCGCGCCTCCGTGAGCAGCAGCCTGGGCGCCGTGTCGGCGTGCGATGACCGCAGCGCCTGAGCGGTGCACAGGCCCGAGATGCCACCGCCCACCACCACGACGTCGTACTCGCCGCCGTCCGCCGCGGCCACCACGTGGATCGCGCGACAGCGGCCGCGTGGCCATCGCGACGCGATCGGGGCGATGCGAGCTGGTGTGAAGATGCAGCCCGCGGCGCGGCGGGGGATGGGCGCCGGCCGCGTGGGGAGTGGCCCCGAGACGGGCATCTTGGCGGCGGGCTCCTCGGGAATGGTTTGGAGAGAGGCCGTCTCGAAAGAAAGGGGGGGATTTTGGGTGGGCGCGATCTGGGAAGGGGTTGGGCAATTGGTGAGGATCTCGGAGTCGGTGGGCGCGGGCTCCGGCGGGGAGCCGGGAGGGATGGGACTTGGCGCTGCGGAGGGGGGGTTACGGCAGGCATGACTAGCTTGTTTGCTCAGCGTAGCCGTGACAAAGCAGGCAAGGTGGAGCGCGGCATGAAACTAGTCGCTCTGTCTTTTCCGTGAAGATCCCTTCCTGCTTCGGACACCCTAAACCCTAGTACATGAGTATAAGAGTGTACATGGGTAGTACATAGTATATGAGTATATATGAGTATATATGAGTAGTACATGCGTGTATGACATTCAGAGTTCTTTTGTTGCCAGTTTCCATTCAAAGCTCATGGAGCCTATTTACATCTGTACCAATGATATTGAATCTGGTGCCAAACTGCCTCCTTACCAAGTAGAACTGAAACTAGCACCAAATAATATTGAATCTGGTAACAAACTGGTGACATACCAAATAAAATTGAAACAAAGGCCAAACATTACTGAATCTGGTACCAAATTCTCGCTGGTGCCAAAAATGTTGAACAATGTACCAAACAATGTTGAATCATTACCAATCAGTCATAGAATGGCAGTCTGCGACCAGCCCTGCGACCAGCATTGGGCTTGCACTTGGTTTAGGGTTTAGCGTTTATGAACCTTTATGGCGGCGGCGATTTGATGACTAATTGGCACTGGTTCAATAATTTTTTGGTATACCGTTCAACATTTTTGGCGCCGGCGCGAATTTGGTGCCAGATTCAACATGCGTTGGTACCGAGTTAAATACACGCGAAAGGCCATTGACTCGGTGAACTGGTTGCGCTGTTGACATTCATTCCGCGACAATTTGCTCAGCACGCCTGCTGATTGCTGTGTCCATTGCCAACGTCGCCGCTTCCACGGCTGCGCAGCACCGCCGCGGGAGTTTCAGCCCGCTATGCGACCCAGAGAAGCCTTTCCCCGTTTCGCTCGAACCACGTTTGGATCGGAAGCCCCAGCTGGAGTCGGATTGGTCTTAATCGACGCGAGGAACCCCGCACCGCATTCGAGCAATCTCGGCGTGTGATTGTCACACACCCGCGCTGCGGTCGCGATGGCGGAGGTCTACAACCCCACCCCGTGCTCGCGCTGAAGCACGCCCGTCGGCCCAGGCCGACAGCTCAGATCTCCGCAGTAACCCCATCAAGTCACTCGTGGGCCCGGGGGCCTGAGAGCCTCGCTCTGTGGGGGCGATGATTGCCCAACATGCCGCCATCAACACGCCGGCAAACAGTGTTTCAGGGAAATGGAAATGCTCCGCGGCCAGGCGGGAGACCACTCGGGGGGCTGCAACTTCGACCGTCGGGTTTTGGGGCGCGAGGCATCGCCGTTCCTGCCGTGGGTTGATCCATACGCATTTTCCTTGCAACGTTTCGGCTCGCGTCTCCTCGCGCAACCCGCCTCATACCTACCCATTGCTGGAGCCTGGCGGACATCACTGCAAGACAATTTGCCCCAGTTCGCAGGCCAGCCCCGCGCAGTACGGCCATCGCATTCATCCCGGGATTGCTGCCCATTCCGCCACCTGCACCAAAAGCCCGAATATGATCGATCACATTCCGCGCCGCCGCCGCCGCGCCTATCACTAACGCAACACAAACTCCGCAGCCGGGGCGCAGTTTGGCGATGCCCCTGCCCGTGGTCACCCACCAACATCGCCATCGCACCTATCCCACCCCGCGTTGGCTTCTGAGACCGCCGCAAAGACGCGGGATCGCGGGGGGAAATGCGTGGCCCAGGCGCAAGCGGGCACTGGCGATCGCACTCGCAGGCCACCCTCCAGCAGCGAGCCCGCCCCGCCAAAGCGGGGAGGCAAACCCACAGCACCCGAGTCGGAACGGCCCGCTCCTCACGTAACCCCGTGTCGTGGGCGTACGTTAAATCCGACCCCACCTGTGGATGCAACGCAACACGCTCCACTGTGCGTTATGGAAGTTATACGATGCATCAGCGTTCAACGTTGATGCATGTCGCGCGACCTAGCATGTCCAAATAACTTAGGCACTCAAGGACAGTGCAATGGGATGCAGCACCGTCTTGGGCACATGAATTAGGTGGCCAGCATTGAATCAATCGGAAGCTCTCTACGCTGAATGAGTGAAGGTGGAATCTGACGGGTGCAAGCAAGATTCGATCCACAGGTACCCTGGATAGCCTGGAAGGGGTACCGCAGGTCATGTGCTCTGGTAGGGTCGCTCATGTCGGCGTGAGCAACAAGCACCACTTGAACATCGTCTGGCGGAGACTTGGTGCATTGGAACGTGATTAGAGGTGGGCTGATCTGCATATGCCACCACGGTGCACAATGGTCGCGTTGCAGACTAAGCCAGGAGATTGTGCAGATGTGTCTTTGCTGATGAGGGCATTGGTGCATGCAGCTGCCCTTGTTCAAACGGTGTTGCCAATTGGCAACAGTGGGAAGTAGTTGAAGCGGACAAAAATGAGTGGGAAGTTTCTTCAAACGATTGTTGTGCAACCGATCGGACAAAGTGTTTATCGCGAATAACCAGGACTCTTCCGAGCGGCGACCGTCCCAATGGCAGCATTTGCGAGGCGTTTGGTAGATGCAACAATTCAGTGGGACATTTCTGAGTTACTGCCACGGGGCCTTGGAATCCTGGTGCGCTTTCAAACACATGTACAATGTGCATGGGCTCGCATGGAACATGGGGATTGAGGGTTGGGATTGCTTTTCTTCACTACATACATTGAACACAATCTATGGGGATTTTCTTATTCATGCCAGTTCACCGCATTTCATGGGACAATAGGGAGTGGCGATATGGGTCCATGAATAGTCGATTCCCAACACATTATCTACTTGGTTTCCACGCCAACCATCGCCTACCAGGTGCACGGGATGTGTTTTGTCATTTTGTGACAAACATAATCCATGGATTTTGAGATCGTCCCAATGGAATAAAATCAGTAACAACCGCAACGACCATTGTTTAGGTGCGGGAGTAACGCACCATCTGAGTTGCAAGATTCGTCCAACGTATCTGAATAACTTATTCACATTGAGCACATGTGCTACTAAAATGGAAGGAGTTCAGCAGAACAGAAACCAGACTTTGGGGCTAATTTAGATCATCTTTAAAAGGTTGTAGGTTGGACTGCTTTCAAGAAAACAATGCCGACTCGTTTTTCAATGGCATCCAACCCGTGGAACGCTTGCCAACAAAGCTCAAATTGCAAGACCACAATCCATGCCAAGTAAAACAATATGCAAATTATACTTTTGTTTTGAGCCATTGTATCCACAACGACGTCGTCGAACAAACGGTCGTCATCCCCTACCCCAGCGCATCTGCATGCCATTCTCAAGACTCCCTGACTTCGTATGTATTGGCTGTACGTGCACAGGCCCATATTTACGCATTTTACGTGTTTTTACGCAACAAAATGTAAAAGCTATTTTGCGCACAAATGCGCGCAACTACAGGGCGCTTACGCCATGATAACAATCCTGGCAAGGAAATTAGCTTTGCCAAACTTCCCCTCCCAGATGGCAATTGATACATTCAACCTCACCCCTGAGTCTACAATTTACTGTTTCCTAACAAATGCCGAATTCTCTCTGTTGCTTGAGTGTCACTGTTCTGCGGCTCAACAGCTTGGTTGCCGCACATGGGACCTCCGCAGACGTGAAGGACTTCAAAGGAGGCCTTCGCCCAGGCAGTCAGGGCCAGCTTGACGTCCAGGTCGCTAGCAAAGTCCTGCGTAAAGTGTATCACACTGGGCCCCCTGCGCCACAGCAGAGTCTGGTGACCAGACACCCCGTTTACGTGTTTGCGAATGTCTCAAAAGCAGGCAACGTGCAGCAAAGTAGGCACAAGACCGTGAGATACGGTTGTTTGAGAGCCAACCTCATCCTGCGTTCATCGCGTGGAAGTCTACGGGTGTTCAGGAACGCGTGCAGTGGCGTATGGCCACCCATGGATGGAAAGGAAGCTCGGTGTTGAGTTAGATGGCACTGATCCACAACAGATCATGGCAAGGGTTATTAGATGATATATGATGATACGAGATGATGTAAGATGATACAAGATGATATAAGATGACATAAGGTACATGCCACCAAGGTGAATGCCACCCATACAGCTGGCGTTCATGCATCCTGCACCGGCGTTTCGAAACACCAGTGCTGCACACATGAAACGCCGGCCGTTTTGGCGCCATCTCTGTCTGTATACCTCGCAATGGTTTGCGCGGACCAGCACCAGACAAGTATCCATATGCCGAAGATGCGGATCCCAAGGAATGCGAGGACCTCGCAATCCCATGCAGCGGCATCTCTGGCAACATGGATATTGGCTGGAGCAATGCGCTCGTGCGGACGCCGCAGCAATATCCTGCTGCGGCAATAATAGTCATGCACACAAGACCAGGCCAGGTGGCCAGCGCTGGCGCCAAACCAATGATGGAGACCTCTCTCTGCAGTGCAGCGGAAGGGGTGTGGGTCAGTGCGTGGCCAATTTATATTTTTTTTTGGACAAAACCTGCATCAGATTTACGAGTCCACGCGCAGGCCCCGTTTGAACAAAACATATGCGGCCCTGGTGCTGACTGAGAAGAGAGCACGGAGCAATTAGCAGCCTAGTACTGATCGTAGTGAAGCGAATCCAAGGTATCAGGGACTGAAATTTTGGGATGCAGGAACGCCCTGGTACACCGGAACCCGCAAGAAGCTGATGCAAATCGAGTGAACTTTACCGTTGTTGGCAAATCACCCATCGCACATCCAATGTGTTGAAGTGATGTGTATTCTGGTGGACATGCAAACACGGGACTTTTGCATAATCCAATGCACTGCATCACTGTGACACGCAATGAATTCAATGCACATTGGGTATGAATGTGGAGTTCAAAGAGCGGCACCATACCGTTCAATGTGCTGAAGTCTTGGAAACAGAAAATGTGCCATATCCTGCGCGACTGCTTTTGCCCATCAGATTACTCGCCAGCTCGACAAAGTCCCTAGTGCGCACGTAGACATTCGCAGGGCACAGCATACGCCACAGTCGACCTAACGCAAAGTCAACTCTTCCGTGCAACTGCCAATGACGCACATCCCCCACGACGTAGGCTGGGAAGGCGTACCTGTATTCCGTGTGGATCCTGTGTTTGTTCTCCCAACGTGCCTCCCAGGTGTCTGTGGGATTCTCAACGGTGAACTGCGCCTTGCCCGTTTGCACCAGGAGTTCAACAACGGTGCCCTTGACAACAGGCACCCGGAAGGGCAGCTGGCTGCCAACAGTAATTTGCGCACAAAATCCGACGCAAAATGCATTCCCAGTCTCTTTCAGGCACTTGTGCAGTGCCTCGCTCCGCTCCTGGAGTGTGCATACAGCTAGCTATAGCCATAGCGCTATGGCGTTTTAGAATTTAGCAACAAACGGAGGATAGAATAGTTGTGAGAAGGAACACTCCTTTGCATTGGTACCGTGCTTTCCTTAATGCATGACGCGTGGAAACAATTCTTCCTTTTTCAGCCTCAGGCCATGTTGTGAACGAAACGGCAATTGAGCGAAAAATCATGAAGTGCACTAATTCTGCTTTCCATGTTCCTCGCTGCCAGTGCACAGTGATTCTGTAAACATGCGAATTGTGGTCATAGCCTGAGCAGTGGGATTTGTCTTGGACACGTGTCGCCCCAGCCTTATCAGAGCCACTGCTATACGAGCAATATGAGCAGCACAGTGTCGAACAGCATAGCTGCAGCGATCTCATTCAATCAAGTTGTTCTAAATGGACTGTTAATAGTAGAGGCAGAGCTCCACAGCGTGACAGGGGTTTGGAGAGGGCTGCAACGTTTGGCAACACTGTTGCTTTGCACTTTCTTGCACAAATGTCCAAAGCCGCAATCAGCAATTTGGCACCTAGCATTTTGGATGCCAACACTGCTTATAGTCACCTCAAACGCCAGTTTTGGGTTTACAAGTGCATTCAAAGGATTTATAATGGGAAGTACAATTGACTCCACAGGAGCCCAACATCAGGTTCTGTAGCCTCACCCCAGCCCACGCATCCGCCCTTTCAGTGGACAGCATGGTATATGTGATGGGGCGTATGTGCCTGTGTATTCATGTGATCATGTTAAGTTGCTCAGGTGGACAATACCAGCACCACTCAGGTAGGTACCATTCAGGTTGGTGCCTACTATTCATGCACCTACCTGGTACCTACCATTCAGGTAGGTAGGTTGGTTGGTAGGTGAGTACATTCAGGGTGGTAGGTTAACGACAGTGCAGATCCATGGACACAGGATAGGAGACACAGCACATTTTTACCATTGATAGCCCATGCAATCTGACAACCAAAGGAGATCTGATGCATCGCGAATGTGCGAATGTGATACACCAAGTCTTGAACAAAGGCCTTGTTGCCTCGCGATCACCATCCACCGCCAAATGTACCCTCCGCAACAACAATTGCGGCCCTGGCTCTTGGACATTGAATTTGGCGCACACTTCGGAATGAAGAAGAACAAACAGCAAAGGGGCCGTCCATTCTCCAGCCCCAACCCCTTCTGGTGGATGGCTCCCCCCACCTGCAGGTTGGCGGGCACAGCACCAAACTCCACGGCCGTGTTGCCCAGCACGCGCAACCTCCATCTGAGGACGCGAGCCTGGCTGGTCGACAGGTCGGACACCAGCATCTTCGGCCCCAGGCCCAGGAGGTTGATCTCCCTCACGGCGCCGCCGCTGGGGTCGCGGTGGAACGTGAAGCCCTCCGCCGCGCCCAGGTCAAGATGGAAGCCCACGCCTGGGCCCTCCATGCGCTGCCGTTCTTTTCACCTCCTTCCAGCGCCTTGTGCCCCTTCCAGGCAGGGAGGCTTTGAAACAACAGGCACACGCCAGTCATGGGAACAGATTCGGGATGGCGAACGTGTGTGGACTTCGACTGCCGTGGCCCAGAGGTGCGACGCCGCCAATTGCATTTGGTATCCCCAAGTGGCGATGTGGGAGAATCTGCGCACACACGGCCGCGGACGGCCCCCTGAACACCTCCAGGCGACCGACAGCCAGCCCTGCCGGGCGTGTGGCCGCGGCGATGCCGCCGACACGCGGCCGACCGCCGTCGGCGACGCCGCCGGCATCGGGCCTTGGGCCTCGCCGGAAGGGCCGTGCATCCGTGGGTGGAATCGCGGCAGCTTCCGGTCGGGTGCCGTCGAGCTGCGCGACGCGCGAGGGCCGCACCTGCGGCGCTCGCCGCCGTTCCCAGGCCGCTGTGGCAGCGCGAGGAGTGGACGGAGCCGTTCTCGCCTTCGAAAGGGATTCTGATTCACCGGGGGGACAACAGCGGAGACTTGCTGCGTTCCGCGCGGCACCAGTCCCCCGTTGACTTCACGCGTCTGTGCGGTGTGCATTTCCCGTGTGTGCTGACTGGCGCGTGTCGGTTGACTGGTTGCTGCAACGGCGTGTTGCGGAAAACTGCAGGTGCGGGGGTGCTCCTCTCAGGTCACACTTCTGCCTGGAAATTGTGCGGGGCATCTGCTTGAAGCCGTGTGTTCCCAATGGGACAGGGATAAGCCCCGCCCTCAAACGTGCGAGCACTGCCTTGATAAAGCTGCCTGGCCATCTTATTTAATGACCAGCCAAGCCCGCGGGTTCAAGCAATTGCACCACAGGTTCACTGCTAATTGAGCAGATTCACCTTCACTTTCGCTCACTTTACTGATCTGCAGTTCAGAACCAGCAGATTCCAACCCACAATGAGCATGGGTCACAATTTCAAAAAAAAACAGATGGCTCATGGCCCGATGGCCAGATGCTTGTTTGTTCCAATTGGAAGGACAGATCTTCTAGAAACTAGCAGAGCACTACTTCACGCAACAAGTAGAGAAGGACAAAGCAAACGGCACAATAGAAACAGTCCCCCATGAGCACCTGGCTCACATCCAGGTGTCGAGGGTGTCACAACTCACACCCCGGGATGCCCACCTCCCATCCCGCGGGACAGGTGACACCATCACCGGTGCCCTTTTCGCCCTCATGCATGTGGCATGAACAACCTTTCGTGCAAAATGTCGTTAGTGAGCCAATAACACAATTAGTGTGCAACATCTTGATTTCCAAGCAAATTGTAAAAACTATTGTGTTCAATATGTGCAATCGACCCATAATGCAATAAACATGTTCAGAATCAAAGAAAAACATGTTTTGAAGTTGCGCAATATTACCATTTCTACACTTGTGTAATATCCACTAACGACATTTTGCACGAAAGGGTGTTCATGGCGCTTCCCGCGTCCCGTGCACTCTAGTGACAGTCGGGCACTCACACACGCCAGTACACTTTCGACAAAGCATAGCTTGTTACATGTCCCATCCGTCTGTTCGGCAGTGCCGAATCGGCACCCAAAGTCAACGCACGCCCATGGCAAGGAAAAACGAACAAGACAACGCCGCCACCACACTAGAGGTGGCCACCCGGATCCGTTAATAGCGGACAGAGGTTAATTTCCATTAATTTTCCGTTAATTAACGGAAAATAACGAAAAAAGACAAAAATTAACCAAAAATTAACGGATTTTTGGAATTTTTGGGGATTTTTGGGTTTTAGTCATACTTATAGTTTATGGAATTCGCTATTAGAGAGTATGTTTGTATTTTATTTCAACCTATGCATACTAGATTTTCAACTAGCCGCAGTTGTTGTGATTTTTTGGGTTTTTTTTGAATTTTTTGGATTTTTTTCGGTTTTTCTGAATTTTTCTCCCTTTTTCTTTAACGAAATTTAATGGACAGCTGATAAAAATTAACGAACCGGACTTAACGGACCGGATGGCATCTTTGAGTGGCCACCTCTACACCACACACGCCCTTTTCCTTCTCGAACGGTCCAACCAATAAAACCATCAAAATAAACTTGACCTTTCACGTGTGGCTCCCCACACCCCAATACCACCCCTTGACCCTTTTGTTCACATTTTTACAATACATTGCTTTAACCCATCAAGTCACCCCGCACTCACGTGACAATCCCGGCTTGTTGGACCATCCCCCGCCCAGGGGCGCACCCCCCGGCTCCTGCCTCCCTCGCCCGCTTCACCACTCGCTTGCCGGCTGCCGCACCGGCTCAGAAATCCTCGGGCTCCTCCTTCACGGGGGGCCCCTCCCCCTCCACCCAACCCGCACTGATCGCGACGACCTCGGCGGACCATGCCGACATCCTCGCCATCGCTCCAAACTTTGCTATCATCTACCACACCACAATGCGCATCCGCCATCAGTTCGTCCTCACTCCCCACAATTGCGGTGCCATGCTCCAGCTCCTCTCACCCTGCTTCCATGCCAACAAATGCGCCCCTGTTGCCGACGACCTCAGTGCCATCCCGCGCCATCGACTCCACCCCCCTCGCCGCCCTGCTCCACCTCTCCGGTGGAATCATCGCACGTAGCATTGCATCGTCCGCAAGCGGCCAAGCCGCCCCACCACCGCACCTGGCAAGCGCAGCCTCCAGGCTGCGCATCGCCTCCCAAGCAGCCTCTACGATGCCCTCCAGCTCCGCCCAGCATGCGCACCACCCTCAAGCGGTGGGGGGGTGCCCTCGGCGTGTCCGCGGGGGTGCCTCCTACTAGTGTTGGTGCTATCCAACTGCCCATCCCTGGGCACGCCATACAGCATGCCGGCACACCCAAGGGGGTCAAGAGACATATGACCGTCTCCTGGTATGGTCGACCCCCCCGATGACCAGCACCGTGGCCTCAACCCTGCATAGGGCTGGGCACTGGCAGGCCCCCGAGAGTGGGAGCCACTCATCAGGCCTCCACTCCTCGAAGGGCTTCTGCCCGGCCACTGCCCACGCGGTGGTGAAGGGACAAAGAGCCATGGCCGGGATTACCCACTAAGCTCACCGAACACCCTATGTATTGTGAACCAAGACAAAATGCAACCATCATAAACTACAATACTTTTTCAGTGCTGCACCAAAGTACTCTGTGAGAGAAAGGTGCACCAGCTCCTTATTCATGAGTTGTGGATAGTTGCACAGATCCCTTTTTCAGGGATTAGTCATGTACTCATTGTAGTCAAGTCCCAAATATGCTTTTTCAGCCTGTTCTCCCCCAAACAAATCATGGATTTCCATTTCTGCTTCAAAAACTAATCTTGCATCCACCCACAATCTCGCAGCTCCTTTTCAGGAGCAGCACCACTTTTCAGTGGTGAACACAAACCATTTCTGTCCTTTTTCAAGGACAGCGCCACTTCTACAACGGCAAACAATTCTTAGCCACTTTTTGAGTGGCACTCACAGTTTGCACCAGTTCAGCTACGCCGAAAGGATGCACCATCTGGAAAGTAACATCAGCTCAGTGCCATGCCAGGGAAAGAAACATCTCGGCATGTCCCCTAAGGCTCCTTTGGGGAGTAGTGAAATCGCACCCTTTCCAGCCAGTTTCACATAGCCCAATACGCCAAATCCCTTTTTCAGGGACAACACGACGAGGCAAGCTGCAGAACTCTTTTTCCAGGAGTTTAGAATACTTTCCGTGTATTCTCCCAGTCTACCCTTGTCTTTTCCAACCTTGCCACTTGTTCAGCGCCCTTTTGCAATGGCCATATCATGACCAGCACCCAATCCACCCATGGGTGAAGCAGCAAGCCCAAAACTCCTTGTTCAGGAGTTTTGACCATGTTTTACATTCTGTACCCTCCTTTTACCCTGCATTTCTCAGCTCCTGTCACTTATTCAGTGACATTTCAGCACACCAGGATAAATTCAGCTTCAAGGACAACTAGAGAATGGGCCGGTTGGGCAATACACCAACACAACCCCACGCTGAGGCAAGACACTTCCCATCATGTTTCTTGGGGCACAAAAGCCTGATCAACACGGCCCAAAACATAGTTCTGTGGCCGTTAAATCAGAATCTACCCATAGCTGGAAAGAGGCATCATCATACGGGACCGAATCTGGACCAAAATGATGTGATGAAACGGCTAGCAACACGGCTAGCACGCCTGTTTTCTCCACAGCCTTATTTCAGCCATGGGTGACTGATGAACGAACGAACACATGCAACCTTGGCATGGGGTAGTCCACCCTGGAAAGAGCCACCAGGTGTGGGCCCAAGCTTTCGGTTGTGCATGGTTCCTTTCAGCATTTTTCAAGGCCAGAACCCTCTCAGCCAAGAGCGAGTGGCTTTGAGGATAGACACACGCTCAAACTGGGCAGTATCCTTATTAAGGATGCACGGCCCCACCAGAAATTGAGAGCCGTGGGCAATACTGGTGAGGCAGCTTTCGTTGAAAACTCTTGCTGCACAAGATTTCGCTCAGTCGTCACCAAGCTTCCCTTGAGGTAAAAACTCCTCTCAATCTTCACCGCCAGCTTGCTATACTACTAAAAACGCAAGCGCTTGACCAGTTTTTGTTTTTGTTTTTGCTTTTGTTTTTTGTTTTTCTAGCCGGTGGTGGCATACCCGGGCCATCCCATACAGTCAGAATGCGCGTCAGACGTGAGTCCCTCGACAGCTGAGTCATAAGTGACCCACCCAGTGAAACGGTGGTCATTATGCAGCTGCGCAAACAGCCTCTTGAAGGAAAGGCCGTTGATGCAATTCAAACGGTCCTCTTTGGAGTGCACACAGGAAGCGCAAATCTGCGATCGCCGATGCTTCAACGGGTTGGCACACGGCCAGACTCAAGCCCACACCACACACAAAACGCCCAGGGCTTACATATTTGTTCACCCTTCCCACAACGAAGAGCCTTGCAGACGGTGGCAACGACCCCCACAACCGAACAGTTCGAATCTCCTTGCACCCAAAGAATTTCCTTTTCACGTGACAAGGATCATCATCCATCACCAACCAGCCATACCGCACTTCAGAGATGCCCACTCATCATATCCCACAATACAACCCACTCTGTAACACATATTCCAAAGGCGCCCATACACTCAATGGCAAAGTAGACATATTTCAGCTGCGAGCGCGACCCCAGCATAACATTTGTCTCTGAATCGGATGGCATCTCCCACAACAATCAAATTGATGCTCACAAAAGTCCCATCACAGGAGAAATAATTCTGTGAATTCTAGAGCACAATTTTCTTTCCTCTATAGATTCAGAATGCCTTGCATATAAACCATATTCCTAAAGTGCATACAAGTCGCACACCATAATGCACAAGTGATCCACCCAGTGAAAAGAGGATCGACTAATTAATCCACTGCTGTCAATTACAATGGTGGAGGCGCCGACCCATCAGCCCCTGCGCGGGGTGAGAGGAGCCACACATGGCGGGATGGCCCTGGCACAACGTTGTTGAGACGTGCTGATGCCGGACGCCTGCAACCGCAGCAGCGGCGGACCCCCTCCTGGCGAGCAGCAAAGGGCCGCGCTGCTTTCAGAGCTTGGAAAATGCTGATTGAGTCTGGAAGCGATAGGCGCTCGCTGCATTGTTTTGAATACACGCGCACCGAAGGTGAGGCTGCCCGCAATCGCGATGCGGCGATTTTGCATCTTTGCAAAAGAATCGAATATATGGTGGCAGCCGACGCGCTGTTTGGATTCGCGAATTATGCCAGCAGGCTGGAGACCAGAGGTTGCCGTTCGTTACCGTGGCGCGCTGGCCTCCCACAGTTGGCCCTCTTGGCTCTGCCATGGCGCAAGGCGTTGCATTCGGTGCGGCATTCCGCGCAGTTGGCGAGGCTGAGTGCCTACATCCATTCCCGCCCGGTGCATTTTGAAACAAGTGGAAGCTCGTCCGCGACGCCGTCGTCGGCGGTACCCATGGTGAGGATTCAGTTCCGACTCCCAGACCGCGGTGTTGATTGTCGCCGGCATCAGGCATCCTCTGCATGCACCATGTCGTGCCAGGTTTTGCCTTCAGCGCGTTATTCATGCCAACTGGGGGGGTGGGGGGTGGGGGGGGGGTGGGTACGTGACTGACCCAGCCCCACCAGAAACTTGGCAGAGCTCGGGTCAGTTTGCCAGTCATTGCCAGTAGAACGTACGCCGGTGGTGGTAGGACCGATGCTGGCGGCTATTGGGGCAACATTCATCCGATTAGGGCAAGGTTCAACTGTTTAGGGCAAGGTTTTGATTGTGTGCCTGCACGCCTTTCAACTGTGATAGTGTTATAACCGGCGCCTTGTGTGTTCCCAAAGCGCGAAAACAGCAGGGAATGGCGTGGCTGGTGTCCTCATGCACCAGGATTGCACAACACGCCTTCGCGCAGGCCTCTGCAGCATGCCTTTGCAATCTTGCTGGATCCCACATACCATTTCCCTTCTCAATTGATACCCAACATCGCCTTGCACGGTCAAGGGCTTTCGTTTGCCGCATTCGGACAAATGCAGCCAAAGGGTTCATCCACCACTTCAGGGCGATGCAGTGCTAGCAAAGCAGGAATTGAGCATAGGCGCAGCAAATTGTTCCTGACCCCACAGGCAGGTCGAGGCTGGGTAAGGGCAGCCCCGAATCGTTACAACGGACACAGCGCGAAATGGGCCACTGGGACGCGTCCCATGCGCAGCTGGCCGCACCTGGACCCCAACAAATACACAGTCCCTGTCCCTCAAGTCTCCACGACAGCCAACAAACAACGGAAAAGCCCGCAAAACAAGGTTCCCTCCTCTTCATTCCCTCCCTTCTTCTTTCCTCTGTTTATCTTTTGATGTAATACATTGGAATTGAAAAGTTCCCTCCTGTATCACTCTACCCCACTCCACCCACCCACCCATCCCACCCCAACCCCCCAAAGCACACAGACGCATCCTGTGTCCCAAAACTCTTGTGC
The DNA here is from genome assembly GCA_905146915.1 of Ostreobium quekettii. Lineage (NCBI taxonomy): Eukaryota > Viridiplantae > Chlorophyta > Ulvophyceae > Bryopsidales > Ostreobiaceae > Ostreobium > Ostreobium quekettii. The sequence continues at coordinate 8,669 of CAJHUC010000730.1, read as the reverse complement.
TGGTGGAATCAGCACACAACTGTCGCCACGTCTTGAATTTCGCAGTTCCGCATGCGATGCTTCAAAAAGTCGGGTGCTGGCAAAATCAGCACGTGACCATCTCGGTGTCTTGAGCGTCGCTGGCCTGCGGCTCGGCAGGCTGGCTGAGTGACACGGTGCCCCTGCAAACGTGCAGCACGTGGAACATGGCCTTTGCCCAGGCAGTCAGTGCCAGTTTTACATCCAGGTCGTCCTCAAAGTACTGTGTGAAGCTGATCTCGCCAGGGCCCCTGCATGGTGCCATTAAATTCGTTAATCGCCACTCGCACCAGAACGCACACCCAACGCACCATGCCTACTGTGCAGACGCCTTTGGCGTCTAGTCACCACATGTGGCCCACAGGCGAGGCTATGCAAGTGTGTTCACCTGTGTGATCACCCATCACATGTGCAACATCGAACTATTTCGGAGAGTGAACATACTACAATTGCATCACAGGAAGGTATTTAGCACATAATTTTCAGTGCAAAAGTACATACACATAATAGTAAGAGCCAGGTACAATGTATTTGCAGTAGGCACACCTCTGTGAAGCAGGGTCGTCCTGAAACTTCATTATATGTAACCTATTTGGAAGCGTGCGAATGCACAAGGAAACATATGCTATGGTGTATAATCAGCCACAGACGGTGAGGAAGCCCGTAGAGCTACCAGGACGACGGCATTGATGGTACACCTTCCACAAAATGTCATATTATGCCCACCACAGTTTTCTAGTGGTGCACAAAAGCTCTTCTTGCTTCGGGTGACAGTATTGCTACACAGTCCATCAACAGCAGTCCCTGTCCACAAGCCTTCCTTTCTGTGTGCGGAAACTGCAATGACATTTCTGCTATGCCATTAACAGGCATGAGCACTGTGCCTGGCCAATGAAGAAACACGATGACCAGTCTGTGCAGCAAAGGGTGGGGGTGGGGGGTGGAGGTGTGCACCCATTTTTTGCTGTCCATTACATGACACACTCTCAGCATTGTCCAAAACAAAGACACAGCAAAGTCGACATGGTGCAGCACACTTTGTAGTCCAAACAAAACAGCACATTGTCTCTGCAAATGTCCTCCAAGGTCCATCATCAACATAATCGGTCGCAGGGTCGCACCTATATTCTGTGTGGACCCTGTGGTTGTTTTCCCAGTGCGTATTCGATGCATCTGCTGGATTCTTCACGATGAACTGCGCCTTGCCTGGCCGCACAAGCACATCGACGGTGGTGCCCTTGACCACTGGTACGCGAAAGGGAAGCTGGCTGCCAACAGTCACTTGCGAGCAGAACCCGATACAGAAGGCGTTCCCAGTCTCTGTCAGGCACTTGTGCAACGCTTTCCTTCGTTTCTGGTGTGCCAAGACAGCCGCGGCTTTTCAGAATTCGAGTTTGACCCAAAGAAAACACATGAGAGCAGAAAGCAGTCACATGTCCTGATGTGATCAATTCGCTTTTCTCTGAAGTGTACAGACAATTGCACCAGTTCACAAGTTTGCGCAAGTTGTGGACCAAGCAACAGGTGCGGGTAACAAGATATGGAGGCGCTCCCACGAAGCTCGAATCGACTGCCCATGTTCTCCTTTTGTAACACACACTGGTTCCATAAATGTGTAAAAGTTGGCCATCGTTTGTCCTGGTTAGGGCTGCTTGTGCCATTGTAGCAACCCACACCTGAACGAGCAGCTGCTGCACACATCAGTGAAGAGGATGATTGCAGCAATTCCGAGTGCCCGGAGAAGTTGTGACTGTTGCAGGCACTCGCTGGGCTTAATTCACACATGTGTACACAGGTGCACACCTCCAGCAGCTACAGGCGCACCATCTGCCGTCGCTAAGTACGATGTTCAACAGACTTCAAGAAGGAAACGCTGTTGTATGTGCCGATGACCATCGTCAACGTGCAGAAAAAATTGTGGCAATTTGGGACATACGGAACATTTGAGCACAATCGACCAATTGCAGTGCCTGGTTCTGCATTTCAAAGTCTTGACAGCCAGCGTGATGGCGTTGCATGCGATTACTGCTGCATTGTTCCTTCTGCAACGCTTTCTGAAGCACGAAGCCAAGTCTTATGAAATTGGCTGCTGAGTAGGATGTTGTCCATCGTACGAGAGGAGCAATATCCAGGGGGTGAGATTTTAGGCCCTGAACACATTTGCAGATGTGCTGGCCCAGAACAGACAGGGCACTCTCCAGCACTTACAATCTGGCAATCAGACAAACAGCTGTATAACTCCAGCTACAGTGTTTTCCAAACGTTTTTCAGAAACTGAGCTGTCACCAATGCCTTGGTATTACAATACCAAGACGTAGTGCCCATCACAGCAAGCAAGTGTTTGGCAACAATAACAAAGATGATGCAAATGCACTAGTCCCACTCAAATCCGCCGTGTGGCTCCCCACCTGCAGGTGGCTGGGCACCGCTCCGAACTCCACAGCTGTGTTGCCAAGCACACGCAGCTTCCACCTAAGGACGCGCTTCTCGCTTGTCGACAGGTCAGACACCAGCATCTTTGGGCCCAGACCCATGAGCTTGACCACCTTCACTGCACTGCCACTCCGATCGCAGTTGAATGTGAAGCCCTCTGCCATGCCCAGGTCATATTGGAACCCCACACCTGACTCCTCCAAGTACAGCCGCTCCTTCCACGAAGGGTAACTGGAACCAACAGCCACATTACAATCAAGGGAAGGACACCAAGACAGTGATCAACAGGCATGTGACAGTGGCACAACACTTCATTGTGTTTATGTTCCAAGCAATCTGACTGCCATTGGAAACAACAACCCAAAGCCAACTTTGGCAGCCACGCCAGTGTCCAGCAACACCCCACAGCACCGAGACGGCAAATGGAACAAACAAGATGGAGGTCTAGTTGTTTCCACATTTGAAAACCATGCACCTCTCAACAGCCCTCAGCTACCACCACAATTGCCCTAACGTATGTCGGCGTGATAAGCTACTGATAGGACCAACGCAGCACGGTGGTAAAACCCAGCAAGGTGGTTTCAGTACCATGTGGGTCTCTCATCCTAGGGTTCTTGGTTGCAGGCCTGCGGTGTCTTTTGTTCCTCATCCAACAAGTCATGACTGCTCAGCGGTGCCATCAGCACGGAGCAGACACAAGAGATGGCCCAGATTCGCATACATCCAAAGCCAGATGCCACACCCAGACCTTCCAGGCAGGCTCTCAGAAAACATCCACAACACAACCACGCACCCCAACCCCAACCACCAAGCCTGCGCCCCATCCCTATCAAAGACAATCGTTTCACAGCATGGAAGTGAGCCTCACACATGTTTGCTCAGGAGGGGCAGCCCTTTGCAGAACCTGCCTTCCTCTCCACGTGTCACACACCTCAACCCAATGTCCGCACCCGTCCCCCGGCATCTCTGTACCATCCTTTCACTGCATGGAAAAGAGTCTTGCGCACACCGGCTTAGGAGAGGGTGCCCTGTGTATGACCTGTTTCTACCTCTCTTTGTAACAAATTCCACCCACCCACCCGTCCCCGCTCGCTCACTCATCCTCACCTCCAACACCCGTACAGATCCGCCCCTACGCGCTTGCGCAGCGCGTCCCGGGCCGCCAGCTCCGTCAGCCGCAGGCCCGCCACGGGGTGGCGGCCGTGGAACGCGCGCGCCGCCAGCTCCAGCCTCGCCAGGCTGATCGCCTCCAGCCTGCCCATCACCGCCATCAGCACCTCCAGCGGCAGCTTCAGCAGCGCGAATGCTTCCCCCCGCCCCGGCGCACTGCATCCCGGCCCTCTCCCCGCCTCGACATCACAATCTCCCTCCCCGCCCGCGCATGCGCTGTCCGCGGTGTCCATCATCTCCACCCTGTGGCGCTTGGCGCCGTCCTGGCTCGTCCTCCAGGCGCTGCCGTCCGCGGGGCAGCCCTCGCGCGGAGCGCCGGAGCGCTGTGCGACGGGGATGCCGATCGGGCCGACGGGCGGCGGTTACGGTCTGTCGGCCCACCCGGGGATCGCATGGGGCGGCCCGGGCAACGGGCCGGCGCCTTCCTGGCCGGGCGGGATCCCGGATGCCCACTGCCCGCTCCTCGACGCCGCGCCCTCGGCAATGCGCCCAGCAGCCCAGGCAGGCTGCGCTGCGGAGCCTCCGGCGATCAAAAGGGTGATTGGGAAGGGGCGAGTGGCCCGAGTGCCCCGTGGGTAAGTTCAACACGTGCTAGCAGGCGCGAGGAGTGGGAGGGACAGGGCTCCTGCACATTGCTGTGGATGGGGGGGGGGGAGCACTTGACGTGGGAAGGCAGCGGCCAGCGTGGGGCGCACGAGGTTCAAGGGCGGTGAATGGAACCAGTTAGTCATGCAGTGCCCGGGCCCCTCCCGGGCGTCTGATAGTGACATTTACCTAACAAGTTGCGGCAAAAGGAACGCCAGAATGATCTGAGTGTATCTTAACAAATGACCTTCTATCCTTAAATTATCTTAAGCCATCTCGCTTTCTCGCGTTAAGCGGGCTACGTCCTACTCTTTCCCATCCTTCCCTCCGTTTTCTGTCTGTCTCGATCACGGGTTTCGCCCACTCACGCCCTAACGGTTTGCCAAGTGCCCTGGTCCGGTGGCGGGCCTCAGGACCCGCCCCCGTCCGGGACGGATAGGGGCACATGCCTCGCTTTTCAAGCGTCAACAGCCCTTCGGCATTTCCTAATGGCTGCGGTTTCTGTCTTGGCGCCGTACTTTGGCGCCTAACCCGCATGCCATTGAGCTGCCATTGTCCTCCCCGAGGAGGCGAAATGGCCGTTTCCAGGCATACCCAAACATTCTGCCCAATTGTGGGCTGCAAAGGCAACGCCGTATGCGGACTGGCTGGGTGTGGCGAATGTCTTGTTGGAAGTGCGGGATACTCAGATTGTGGTCTTAGGGGAGCCGATTTTGGTGAACCATGTGGAGGAATGGACGGTTCACGGGATGAGCGAGCAATACCGGACAGCGCGTGACGCCCATAGAGCTCGAGTGATGCGTATTGCAGATAAGAGGTTACCGCAATGGAAGCAGCGGGTTGAACAGGAGTTTGTGAATTGGTGGGCTCGGCGATCTAAGGACTGGCAAGCAGGGCCGCCGCAGCCAGAGGACGTGATAACTTTCCTTGAGTGGTTTGTCCAGACTCGCCGAGGACGGGCCCGGACCCACACAAAGAGTGGAGAAAAAGATGTGCACTTCAACACGTTGGAAAAGGAGGTCAGCCACCTAAGTGGCTGGTTTCGCCGGAATGGGCGTGAAGCCGGAAACCCATGCCGGTCGGATTGTGTCCGCGCCTGAAAGAAAACCTACCGCGCCTCGCAACAAGTGCAAGGGGTAGGTGAGAGTAGTGCTGAGCCATTACGAGTGGAGTGGTATCAGAGCATGCTCGAGGCGTGCCGTCGCGAGGTCGAGCAGGGGGAAGATCCGCTGTGTATAGGCCGAGTGGCGCGGGATGCACTGCTACTCACTTTCCTATTGGGAACTGGGCAACGAGTGAGGCCGCAGTTGGGGTCTTATACTCGAGACATGATAGTGGACGAGTGGGGCCGGCCCATCTGGTCGCCCGAAACTGGCAGGCGCCCTGTCGAAGGGCCAATTATGCTGGACATCTAGACTTTAAAGACCACGACGGAGTTCCGGCCGGGGCGAGTCGAGATTAAGGAGCACCGAGACCTTGGTTTCCTATATTGGTTTCACTTCATGGGAGACTGGCTCCTGCGACATGAACGAGGTAATGTTTAGATACTACTGCCAACCTGGGATCACTGCATTGGGCCTCTTAACCAATCTGTAGATGCTATGGAGGCTACTTGTGACGTGGCTGCTTGGGGTTTAGGCTTATTTGACATTTCTGGAGTGGGAATTATGTAATTGGCTAAATGTACCTTTTGGGGACGTTATTGAGAGCTTCTTGGTTCCAACGAGCTTTTAAACGCCCGATTCCGTTAAGAAACGGCGAAGATATGGCCTCTTGAAGTCGTAGTACTTAGGGCCAGGGGGTCGGGTGTTAGACGCTTGGAATTAGAGGACAATGGGTCAATCGTAGGTGAACGGTGGACGGTGACGATGTGCCTGGACGCGCACTTGTCTTGTTTTGTCTTGTCATGATATGACCGCGATGGACCCGCGATCGGGCATCGCGCATGCGATATGTGCGCGCGCATGCTGTGAATCCATGTAACCATTCTGGCCCACTCTCTGGCCTCCCGCGAGCCAGCGAACCACCGCCTCGCTGCGCCGCCACCTCTCGCCGACAGCAGGCCCCGGGGATCGATCCCCGTTGAGCATTGGGCCCACCGCGTGACCACAGGAGCGACTGCCCCGGATACGCCCACCGTCCAAGGTGGAGAGGGCCGGCTGACCTCCAACAGCCGAGCTGCAGGGCAGGGCGACCCCAACGCCTCCGGAAACCAGCGGCTACCGACGGGGCCGCAACACTACTCGTATTATGTGCTATTTGGCTCATCAGATACACGCTCCAACGACTCTGACTTATTACAATAGCAAACGAGGGAGTTTGCAGCATTAACATCATAACCTGGGGATGTCGATGGCTAAAGTAGCCAGCCAGACGCTTTTGCGGTCTATGGATATGGTGGAGAGATATGTCGATCGAGGGCGGCATTGGCACTGATAGGTGCAGTCAGACCGAAGGGCTAGGGCTAGAACTACCGCCTATGAATGCGCGTCGGATGCATGTCCGGGCCCATGGCGTGTTTGGGGAGGGCCGCCGCCGAAGCTGGAAGCACGGCTGGCGGCGTTAGATAGGCAATGAGACAAACAGATGGAAGAGCCAGAGTAATCCAAAGTGTGTTTAATGCTCAGGCTCCATTACAAACATGCATACCCATGGGTACCAACCCGAAGGCTTCGGCAATCTAGATGCCTATGCTCCTCAAGTGAACCAAGAACCAATCTCTACCCCATGCCAGATGATGGTACGGGGCATTACCAGTGGCCCGCGGAGCCCACGCAATGCTACGATCAAGGGCTCCTACGCAGGGTACGCAGTAGGCAACACCACAATGGCGGAGGACCAATGGGTGGTTAGCCTCTGCAATGCACGGCCGGCTAGGCAGGGTGGGGGGTTGACCCATGCATAGCCGTTCTCCTGTAACCAGTCATGCGAGAAAGCATCTACCCCGGCAGAGGTGCCATCGTAGAAACGAGAAAAATACCGCAGGCAGACTGCCGTCGAGGCAGTAGCAAACGCATCGAGCGTGATTGTAGCCCTGTCCATGCCTAACTGGCGGCAGATCCATTGGACCGCCGTGGGTGTGAAGCCCCAATCATGAGGATCCTCAGGCTTACTAAAAAGTCCACCTGCGCCTGCCAGGGATCTTCCGTGTTCGACCAAACCAGCTCTAGTTCCACATCGTTCTCCCATGCAAGCAGGTGAACTACTCGAACTATGGGAAGGCAGTCATTGACACCGCGCTGACGAGCTATGCAGTAAGTGCTAGCTTGGCTGTCGGTATGGTATAAAAGGCGATGGGCCTTCACCATACCAGGGGCACAAGTCAAGAGTGTGCGCAAAACGGTCTGTACTGCAAATAATTCTCTGGCCATGGAGCTGGCACCGAGGAGATGCTACGGGAGGGGAACTTGAAGCGGATAGGGGAGGGCCCCATGTGGAAAGAACGCCCCCACGTGCGTGTCCGAGGCGTCGCCTACCACTACGGTCATCTCACGAGCAGTAGGCCAGCATCTGCCCTCCACTTTATAGAAGTTATCTCGCCACCACTCGAGTTCCTCGCGCACCGTTTGAGGTGTCGGGAAGATGTCGTCCCAGGATTTTACTCCGACCAGGGCGAAAATGATACGGTTGCTTCTGTAGATGAGTTAGATATATTTGATTACCCTAAATGGGTCTGAGTTGGGTAAACTGGCCCTGGGGTGGTTACAAAGGACATAGGACAATGAACAGAGCAATTAAAAAACAATCTTGTATAATGTACAAATGTAGTAACCGCCCGGGGATTCCGACTCCCCGTTTCATCCGACCTGTGCGCCCGCGGGAGCAACGAAGCTCCTGCATCATTGGTTTTGGAGCGCGGAGCGTTCGAGCGGCGAGAACACACCGGCCGATGGCCGGAATGGCGAGTGGGGATCCCCGCCAGGAGTCTGGGAATCCGGGGGACCAATCGGCCGGGCAATTGGTGCCCTATCGAGGCGGGCCGACCCCCATGGAACTGAATGGAAACGGCGGAGGAGTGACGGTCGCGCAGCACGGCGAAAGTGAGGATCGGCCGGAGCAGCTATTGCTGCGCCAAGTGGGGGCTGTGGCCGCGGCTGCTGCGAGGAGAGCGACCCTTTTTGCGGTCGCAGAATGGAGCCATTCGGCCGGGCAGCAGCAGAATGCCGCTCTCCGCGGCATGGGCGAGTCGCTCGGGCGGCAGCTCGTGGTTGCCGCGAATCAATCGACCGCGCAGCAGCTGCAGCAAGGCCGCGAGCTGCGCGCCTTGCAGGAAGGTGTGCATGGTAGAATGGCCACGCAAGAAGGGGCCATTTCGGTGATCGGCGCCGGGCTGGAAGGTGTGAGGCAAAGAGCTGAAATGCAAGCGAATGAGCTCGGGAGATTGCAAGCTGCTGTTCGAGGAGATTGGCTTCGAGCGGAAGAGTGGATCGGCACGGAGATGGACCGTAGAATGGAGCAGATGG